>JZKD02S2017867.1:0-18865 GCA_000966675.3 Picea glauca | reverse complement strand
ACGTATGTTGCAGGATTTATCTTGGATACCCTGTTTCCGACTTTAAAGATTTTAATGTTTATCTTCTGATGTTTTCAATTAAGAAATTCTTAACTGCTTCTTAGTTGAATTTATCATTCTCATCTTTTCTTCTGTCCATCATTTAAGCTACTAAAAGATCCAGTGAGTATATTATCTCGCCCTGTGGAATTCTTCTTTATCGTTTCTGGTTGTATTTCATATTTAATTAAATACAGACCCCATAGCCCAATGGAAATGTAGACTATCTCAACCAATTCAAAAAACACTTTGACAACAAAACCTACCTATTTCTTTACCTAGCCTAACATCTAAAGTTATAAACAAAGCTAAATCATATAGAGAGATCCCTCTCTGAAGCTGGAAGGGCTAGATATCAGCTTTAAAAGTGGTTGGATAAAGTTACCTTTGTAGATTTCTTCTGTTTCAACCTCTAGGAAATTTACCAAGTGCTAACACCTAACACAAGATTCTATGTTTGTCTGATGGATTTGGGAAGTTATCCTCACAACCTATTCCAAATCCCTACACTTTAAGTTAATGTAGGTTCGCTACCAGATAATATAAAAGTGTCTGATCAATTTTATAAGCGCTTAATTTTAGGGATGTTGTTTACTCAAGGGTGTGAAAGTGAAACTTATGATGTTTTAGACTTGAATCCAAAAGAATGTGGAATAATGAGATGCAAATATATTTCTTCAATGAATCCTACATATGTGATGGAGAAGAGGTTCAACTTTCTTCAACAAAAACACCCAATTCCCAAAATCAATTTTCTAAATGCAATCTACTACACTACCCAAAAGCAAGAACATGATTATCTTCTTTATTTGATTTTAAAAGAAAGCAAATGCAAATCCTTTAATGCTTCATTACTTTCAATCAAAATGAAAGAGTTAGATGCAGATAGAAAAGACATGATGAAAAAAGATTTCAAACAAAGAATGAACTCAAAGGAAAATGAGAATTGAAAGAAACAAGTATGATAACTCGTTCAATGAAGAACTCAAAAATGTAAAAGAGAAATAAGATAAACAATCACGAAAATCCTCAAACTAAGAGAAACAAGAAACAAAAATCAAAATAGGTTGTCATAAGAGTCCTAATCATCAATAAAAGCGAAACGTTTCAAATGAAGACAAGAAGGCTCAATACCAAGAAAATTTTGCAAACCTTACTTCATGAACAATCCTAAACAGTCAAGCAATCTGAAATCTTTACACCACGAAGATCATATAAACTCAAAAGGAAAAAAGAACCAAGGGATCCTATTAACCCAAGGGGACCACAACTAAGATAAAAATTGAAAACTCAAAGGATAAACAAAAATGAAAGATAGATGGCCAACTCTTAGCAAAACAAAGTCAAGAGTATTCAAAGGTCTCTGAGCAGAAATCCATTTAGGACCAGACTGATAAAAAGTAAGCAGAAAGGGGAAGAAAAACATAGAAAAGGAGATCAATGCTCATGTTTCCAAAAGGACATAGTGCTACAACGCTCTGGTATACACTACAAGGGAGTGTTGATCCTAGATCAACTCTTTGGTGTAGATAGTAGAGGAGCGTTACCCTTCCCAAAAACTTAGAAAAAGGCTAAAAAATCAGAAAAAAATTGCCAAAGACTCTGTGAAATATTCAATGAAGAAAAGAGAAAGGGGAGTAGATCAGAAACAAACATCAAATAAGATATAAAGGTGAGAAAAAAATCAGAGGATCCAAGGAAAGACAAGGCAATGTCCTTCCCCAGTGGATTCGTCAATTTCTGTTACAGAAATATTCCCCTACGGACAGGTGAACTTTCCCTTGGATTATTGACCCCTATACCAAGACATAAACAATCATTTGGACACTACCATTCATATAAACTCATTTTTCTTATCGAAAAAGAGAGGAGAAGGAAAATTAGTGTAATGTCCCCTTCCGAGTGATCACAGGATTCAGACACAATATCCTAAGTGATTCTCGTAGGCTATAGTCCTTAAGAAGGGAATTAATTAATTATTTAATGTCCTAAGGGGAAAAGTGCCTAACAAAATGACATTAGATAATTAAAAAGGGGGAAAGGGGGAAAATCACCTAAAGTGAATTAGTAAGAATATGAAACGTCACTTAATTTGATTAAAAGGGTAAAAGGGTTGCAAAAGAGTCAACGAATGAATAAAAGGGAAAAAGGAGGGCACTCTCTCTCATTCTAGCATTGGTATTTTCTAATTTTCTCATTAAGAGAGCTCATTGTGGTTTTGGAACTCTTGGGATGAAAACCCTAGGAGGATTTTCAGATATTGGCTTTGGTGGTGAGAAGTTAGCCAATTTGGAGAAGAGATCATCCAAATTTCTTCCTTGTGCTTCATTATTAGCAGAAATATTTTCAGTGGGATTCATTTGTGGTGGAGTTTATTATTTGATACCTGAGTTTTTGCTTGTAAGGTCGATTTTACCAAAGAAAGGCGATTTGGGTGAAATCTTGAGTATTGGGCATCGTGAATGCATTTTTCTAGAGTGTGGGTCAAGCTCATTCATTTCTGGGCGAGTTAGTGACTGTGGGGATCGATATTCTCATTGTTGGGCGAGTATTTTCCTTGGATGGCCGATTTTTTGTATGAGAAGGATTTCATTCCTTGAGCAAAGGTTACTTCATCCATAGAAGTCGATTCTCTTGCTGTACAGACCCAATTTTGCAGAGGAGGGTCAAGTTATTTACAAAAGATAATGCATTTTCCTCAGTCCTTGTCTGTTGGGTCGAACCCTCTTGTTATTGGAGTAATTTCTTATATTGTTGGTTGAGCTACTTGGTGTATGAAGATCACATCATTTGGGAGGTTGTTGGAATACTGTTGGAGGACAAGTTGCTACTGTTGGGAAGATTATTTACACAATACCATCATCTGAAACTTGTTTATTAATCTTCTGAAGCTGCCATCAGACTGCTGGAGTTTATTTTTATTTATTTTAGACCTATAAATATTGCAGTCAAGAAACCAAGTTCCTCTTTGTTGTTTTATATTCATTGATAAATTTTAATGTATTTGGTTGTTATAGAATTTAATGTAATATATATCTGGGTGTTGGATAGTGGTGTTTATTGAAAAAAAAAAAAAAAAAATTAGCAAGGTACATTACAGTGGTATCATAGCCCTCTTTCCTGCCAGCCTGAAGAGGGGTTTTTGTTCATGAGAGGTGAAGACAATATATTTCTCGGTGTCAAATACAGAAGTAGAAGGCAGCGAGGGGCAGGGAATTTTTTTGAAGAGGAAGAAGAAGTAAGGGAAAATCAACTGGAGGTTGGACAAGTGGAAAACATGGGTGATGCCAATGAGGAAAGGGGAATGAAGATCTTGGAGAGCTTAGCAGCTGGACAAAAATAAATTACTCAACTTATAACTCAGTTACTCGCCAATCAAACCAATTAGAATCATGGGAGTAACAACGGAGCAGGGGGGGTCCAACGTGAATAATGGAGTTTACAAAAATAAGGTGATTCATGTACTTAACAATATTGGGACCCCTATGCAGATTGGTGCTAGGAACACTAGCAGAACAATCCCTAGACCTATTTTACCCAATGTTTTGGGAAACCAACCAATGAAAAATCAAGGGAAACAAGTTCCAGGTGAAACATTTCAGGACTATCTGAGAGAATATCAAGCCCTAGGTAATGAGTTTCAGGCAGCCATGTCACTTCAGGACTTCTGCGCAATCAAATATAGGAATAGACCGAGGGATCATAACAGGGTGAAATAGAATAAGGATGTAGCACAAAATCCGGGGAAGCTATCCATTCCTTCCTTTGATGGGTCTAATAGGAGCACAACCAGGGAATGAGTACAAAAACTAGATACATAATTCTAGCTCAACCCTATGACCGAGGCCGAAGCGATCAAATTCTCTACTCTGCACCTTGATGGACAAGCCCACGAGTGGTGTTACCATGGGTTGGTCACGCTAGGACATGTGACTATCACCTCCTATTTGGACTTCACTCAAAAGTTAAAGGAGAGGTTTGATAAAAAGGATCCAAAGCTACATTTCATAGAGTTATCACAAATCAAACAAGAGGGGTTGTCAGATGCTTACATCACAGAGTTTTAGAAGCTAGCAGTGAAAATGTCAGATATATCGAAGCAGAGGCTTGTCATGATTTTCATTGAGGGGTTGTTAGAACCACTTCGTGGTTGGGTAAATTATTTCAAGCCTGAGACCTTGCAGGATGCTATTGTCATGACAAGGGACATGGAGGGCATAGTCCCAAAAACATTTTTTTTTCCAAACCGTTTATTCCACAGAAAGGAAAGGAAAAGAAGCCTACCGTGAAGGAAGGTATGGGTAAGGAAAGGTTGGACGAGGCAACAAGAAATGAGATAAGGAGAAATAAACTTTGTTTCCACTGCAAATATCCATGGGTACCGGGACACAGGTGCCAAGGGAAGGGTTAAGCCCATTATATTGAGGTACATTCATATTCGGATGAGGAGGAGGAGGAGCAGGATGTTTCTCTTGAGCATGGAAAAGAGAAGAAGGAAGAGAGATAGGAAATGCATAGTGAGGAGGCCAAGGAGGTTTTTATAGCCTCATTATCTGGTACCCTGAGATTCAACACTTTCAGAGTTAGAGGAGTCATAAGGGGATAGGGAGTCACGGCCTTGATTGATGGTGGGGAAACCCACAAATTTATTGATGCAGCCTAGGTGGCTAGGATATGAGTAACTACAGAGGCCTTTGAGGGGTTCAAAGTAGCGGTGGCCAACAGATTTAATGTGTCTTGCATAAAGAAAAATCCTAGATTGGCCTTGACAATTGGTAACTACACCTTGACAGAAGAATTTTATGTGGTGGATGTGGCAAATTCAGATACAGTGTTGGGAGTTCAGTGGCTTCAGACATTGGGGAACATTACCACAAACTACAAACAAATGACCATGAAGTTCTCTAGTCCAGGAGGGAAACATGTTGTACTGCGAGGCATGGCGAACAATGCTCCTACAGTAGTATCAAACAAAAGAATGGAAGGCATATTCATACATGGAGATGTAGTATATGCAACACAGTTCTTTATTACGTCCCAGAAGGATGATGAAGGCATAAGGCACTATCATATAAACATCCAGGATTTATTGAGCAGACATGACAAGGTTTTGGGTAGATACCTCCAGGGAGACCTCCTGGCAGAGGTTTTGAGCACACCATCGAACTTGAAGAAGGGGCCAAACCAGTGATCACCACCCCGTACAGGAATCCCAAGAAGTTCAAAGATGAAATAGAAAAGGCAATCAAGGAGTTGCTTGACATGGGACATATAAGACCTAGTTCCATTCCTTTCGCTTCTTCGGTGGTCTTGGTTAAGAAGAAGGATGGGACCATGCAGTATTGATTTCCGGGCCTTGAATAAGAAAAAAATAAAAAATAGGTACCCTATACCTAGGATCAATGAGCTGCTAGATGAGCTACACATAGTAGTGTATTTCTTGAAGATTGATCTTTGATCAGGATATCATCAGATCAGAGTCTGTGAGGAGGACATTCATAAAACCGCCTTTAGGTGACATTATGGGAACTATGAATTCTTGGCCATGCCTTTTGGATTGACCAATGCGACTGCCACTTTTCAATCATGCATGAATCACATATTTAGGAAGAAGTTGTGGAAGTTCCTATTGGTATTTTTTGATGATCTCTTGATCTATAGTAATACCTGGGAGGAGCATTTGGTGCACTTGGAGGAGATTCTGAGAATTATGGATGAGAAGTCCTTATATGCTAAGGAATATAAGTGTGAATTCAGTATGATGTAGGTTCTCTACTTGGGGAATATAGTCAGCGCACAGGGAGTGCAGGTTCACAGGGAGAAGATACAGACTATTCTAGATTGGCCACCACCTAAGGAAATCACGCATTTGTGAGGGTTCCTTGGAATTTGTAGTTACTACAGGCGTTTTGTGTCAGGATTCTCTTAGTTGACCGCCCCTCTTACAGATCTTAAGAAGAAAGGTTTTTTTTTTTACAAAAGAGGCCCAGAAGACCTTTGATAAGATGAAGGAAGTGATGAGTTCTTGCCCTATTTTGGAACTTCCTGATTTTACTCAACCCTTTGTGTTAGAATGTGATGCATCTAGTGTGGGCATAGGAGCGATTTTGATGCAACAAAAGCATCCTATTGCATACAAGAGCAGGAAGCTCTCCACCCCTGAAATACTTTATCCCATCTATGATAAGGATATGCTCGCCATATTGCATGCATTGACAAAATTCAAACAATACCTGGTAGGTGGGAGGTTTGTGATCAAGACTGATCACAATAGTTTGAGGAATTTCTTGGGGAAAAAGGATCTTAACGAAAGGAAACATAAGTGGGTCATTAAACTAAAATCCTATGACTTCGATATTGAGTACATCAAAGGAAAGAACAATTTCATGGTTGATGCTCTATCCAGAAGACCGGAGTTGTGCTCGTTATCAGAGATATCTGCGGATTGGAAATCCGAGCTCCGGGTGGAGTATTCCAAGAGAAACTTTGCTTGTGAGGTGATGGATAACAATGTGCAGGATGACAGGTACAAGGTGGTAGATGATATCATCTACTACAAGGATCACATATACTTGGTTCCAGAGACCAAATTAAAGGAGAAAATTATGAAAGCTATGCATGACACACCTTTAACTGGGCATCCAAGATATTTCAAGACATACATAAAGATCAGAGATAGGTTCTCATGGAAGGGCCTCAAAGATGGTGTATTGAGCCATGTGTAGGAGTGTGTGAATTGTCAACATAATAAGGTGGAGCAGACCCGCCTTGCAGAAATACTTCAGCCACTGTCCATTCCGGAGTAGAAATGGGAGAACATATCCATGGACTTTATCATAGGGCTGCCAAAGACACAGGGCCAATATTGCATTTATGTGGTGGTCGATAGGTTGACCAAGTTCGTTCATTTATTTTCCATATCCTCATAGTACAAGGCAACACATGTAGCAGATTTATTCTTCAGTGAGATATTCAGGCTTCATGGGTTGCCGAAAAACATTGTTAGTGACAGGGACAGTCGATTCATGAGTGATTTTTGGCAGGAACCATTCAAGCTCGCAGGCACAAAATTGACTCCCAGTACGAGTTACCACCTACAGAAAGATGGCCAACACATATAGTGAACAAATGGTTAGGGGGGTATTTGTGTAAATACATGGTTGGGAAACATAAGACATGGGTTAAGTGGTTATATTTGGGTGAACATTTTTATAACACCACTTATCATATGTTCATGGGGAGGTCACCATTTAGGGAATTATATGGATATGATGCCCCATCCTTTGTAGACTTGGTGTTTGGGGGCAACAGGGCTCCCAGGGCCAAAGACTGGATTCAGAAGAGCCAAGATATTCTTAAGGATCTTAAGGATAACCTGCAGATGACCCATAACCGATAGAATATATATGAAGATACACACGAGGTCGAGCGCACATTCGAGGTAGGGGATTTGGTGTTTCTCAGGCTGCATCCATATAGACAGTCTTCTCTGAAGAAGAGTGGTGCAAAGAAAATTAAGCCATGATTTTACGGACCTTATAGGGTGACTAGGAGAGTTGGTGAAGTGGCTTATGAGCTGGAGTTTCTAGAAGGGAGTAAGATCCATAACGTGTTTCACATATCGGGTCTCAAAAAGGCATTGGGACATCAGATCACAACTTCAACAGAACTACCTTCATTGGATGAGGAGGGGCAGCTAGTACTAGTTCCTGAGGAAGTATTGGAGGTTCGGGAAAATAAGCTTCAGAACATGGTAATTATGGAATATCTGGTCAAATGGAGAGAGTTTCCTACAGAATATGCCACTTGGAAGAGTGAACAAATTTTGCAGCACTCGAATCTGCAATTTCTTGGGGACAAGCTATCTTGGGGAGGGAGGACTATAATGTCCCCTTTCGAGTGATCATGGGACTCAGACACATTAGCCTAAGTGATTCCCGTAGGCTATAGTCCTTAAGAAGGGAATTAATTAATTATTTAATGTCCTAAGGGGAAAAGTGCCTAACAAAACGACAATAAATAATTAAAAAGGGGGGAAAAGGGAAAAAATGCCTAAAGTGAATTAGGAAGAATATGAAACATCACTTAATTTGATTAAAAGGGTAAAAGGGTTGAAAAAGATTCAAAGAACAAAAAAAATGGAAAAAGGAGGGCGCTCTCTCTCATTCTAGCATTGGTATTTTCTAATTTTCTCATTGAGAGAGCTCATTGTGGTTTTGGAACTCTTGGGACGAAAACCCTAGGAGGATTTTCATAGATTGGCTTCGATAGGGTGACCATCCAGCCTAGTTAGTCCATTTGGAGAAGAGATCATCCATATTTCTTCCTTGTGCTTCATTACTAGTAGAGATATATTTAGTGGGTTTCATTTGTGGTGGAGTTTATTATTTGACAGTTGAGTTTTTGCTTGTAAGGTCGATTTTACCAAAGAAAGGTGATTTGGGTGAAAGGTTTAGTATTGGGCATCGTGGATGCATTTTTATAGAGTGTGGGTCAAGCTCATTCATTTATGGGTGAGTTAGTGACTATGGGGATCGATATTCTCATTGTTGGGAAAGTCTTTTCCTTGGTTGGCTGATTTTTCTAGTGAGAAGGACACCATTCCTTGAGCAGAGGTTACTTCATCCATAAAAGTCGAGTCTCTTGTTGTACAAACCCGATTATGTAGAGCAGGGTCAAGTTATCTACAAAAGAGGACACATTTTTCTCATTCCTTGGCTGATGTGTCGAACCCTCTTGTTATTGTAGAAATTTATTCTATTGCTAGTCGAGATACTTGGTGTAGGAAGATCACATCATTTCAGAGGCTGTTGGAATATTGTTGGAGGACAAGTTGTTGTTTTTGGGAAGATAATTTACACAATACTGTCATCTACAACCTGTTTCTTAATCTTTTGAAGCTGCCATTAGACTGCTGAATTTTATTTTTATTTATTTCGGACCTATAACTATTGCAGTCAAGACACAAGGTTCCTCTTTGTTGTTTTATATTATCTGATAAATTTTAATGTATTTGGTTGTTATAGAATTTAATGTAATATATGTCTGGGTGTTGGATAGTGGTGTTTATTGAAAAAAATATATATCAGAAAATTTAGCAAGGTACATTACAAGTAGGATGTACTCTATTTACGATGTTTGTCCTAGTTGCTCCTATCCACAAATTTGATCCAATTACTGGCGTAAATCAATACCTGCAATCAACAACAAGAAACAAGCGACTTCCTTATACTCTAATGGATTAGGCAAAGCAAATTCATCTATGCAAATCAAATTAAACATAGAAAATCACATAAAACCACATACTTGAAGGAAATAGGCCACGTATATTAAATGAGAACAAAGAAAACTTACAGACCATGAATGATTTCAGCAGCAACTCCTCCAAGCTCTCCTCGTCCAACCCTAGCATGAATCCGATGATCATAAGTCTGATATCTCCAAGATCCCTCCCCTTCTCCATGGAAATCCCTCATTATATAGGATTTGGAGGCTTAACCACCATGGAGAAGATCACTCACTAGATCCACTAAAATGGGATCTCCAAGACTTTTAGGGAGAAAATATCTCTCAAGGATTTTAGGGAGAAAATATATCTCAAGGATTTTAAGGAGGAAATATCTCTAAAGATCCACCAAATTAGGATTTTGGTTTGATAAAATATCTCAACCATCCATGAGATTCCCAACCTTTCCTTGAGATTAGGAAACTAAATGTGAAGTGGATTCTCACATTAAATTAATTTTGTTTTTATGAATATTAATAAATAATTCATGTGCACATAGTATTTTGACCTTCATATAATATATTTCTCCTCCACCTTGACTAGGGATTGTGACATATGTTATTTCATGGTGTCGCGGTGTATGCGAGACTTAGCAAGGTGCATATGACACTTTTATGACACTTACGTGTAAATAGGGATGGCACTTAAGTGTGACATTTCGATGTGTAACACTCCCATTGTCAAGTGATTGTTTCATGGTAATCCCCCAGTTGAACCAATGGCTTTCTCTTGGGAAAATGACCTCTATAATCCATTGAGTATGCGACAATCACTATATATCCTAATTCCATGCCTAAATAAATCAACAAATGGTTGCCAAATTTTTTTGGAAACAGTGTAATCATCGCAGAACAACATCTACATGTTATGGGTCAAGACATGAAAAATGAAGGAGTGGGACATGAAGATGTTGCAATGAGGTTGCTAGAAACATCCCTCACTGAAGATGCCCAAAGGTGGTTCGATGGATTGCTAGATAATCACCTTGCAACATATGAATACTTTTTTAAGTTGTTCAAAGACAGGTGGTCAGTGAAAAAAGATAGTGGAATGGTAATGATTCAGTTCAACCAGATAAAGAAAAAGGAGAACTAGACCGTGAGTGAATTTGATACTAGATTTGATAAATTGCATAGCCAAATCCCAAAGGATTTACACCCACCTCCAACAACTGTCCATATCCTCTATCTAAATGCCTTTGAAGGGAATTTTGGTTTCGTACTAAGGGATAAGAAACCCAATACTTTGACATAAGCCAAAGAATACAATGCATAAATTAAATGAAAGAGAATCTTATTTTCTCCAAATTTGATACATTCCAGTATCCTCACTCCAAGGTGGAAGAAAAGACAAAAATAGCTACAAACAGTGCATTAGATCCAATAAATCTCATATCTCAAAATCTTGATCAGATGAATACTCAGTTCATCCAAACTCAAAATCAAGTTATGAGTCGATTGACAAATTTGGAGAGAAATCAATCCAGTCCTGACACACTGAACCCTGTTGGGATGGTGAACTTGGAGGAATTACCATGGTGCTCTCCTTGCCAATAACCTCACCTAGAGGACAAGTGTCCAAGACGAGAAGAAGAGTCTCATGACGATATCAATTTCATGGATACAATATTTTCCTTTTAAGATGAGGATTATGATAGACCCCCAGGTGTTACACATGAACATATCGACAAAGCCCAGAGAAAGGGAGACATATAAGGCCATCTTAGAACACTTAATCAGTTGACTTAAGAGCAGAGGAGAGAATTGAAGAAGAGTGGTATCCTGACTTATGCAAGAAGGAATAAGATTCCTATCCCTCCTCCACAAACTTTAGTTCATCCACCACCAGAGAAACAAGTTACATCTCAACCAAGAAGGAAAGTTCCATATCAACCAACAGAGAAGGTCATCTCACCTCCCCCACCTCATGTTTGTGACTTACTCCCAAAACCTGCAACAACAAATCGGGAGTTTCGATCGAATATAGATGTACCAGATCTAATTGAAAATATGAAAGAGATGTACATGATTCCTTATGTAAGGAAATAAGTATTTAAATATCTGAAGATACAGGATGATCTTAAATATCCTCCAATAATGTTAAATACATTGTCCCATGCAGATGGAGAAGAGACAAATAACCCCAACTATTCAAGTGATTATGAATATGATGTAACATCTCAGGCCATGGATTATGACCCTTCAGAGTTACCATTTGCTGGAGAAGATTATGTTGATATGTTGTTTCCTAAGACAGATGAGTATGAGGAGAAGTTGACAAAGTTTGAAGGGAAGGAGCCAAGGTCCATCAAGATATTAAAGAAAGAAGAAGATAAAGGGGACAAGGAACGTAAGAAGGCTATTAAGGATACAATTAATGCAGAACCACCTTCATACTCGTACATTGAGAACATACCCTATATCAACTACAGTGAAGGGATTCTTTCATTCATGTGGGATAAGAAGAAGGGAATCCCCAACTATGATCAAAAGAATGACAACTCTTGGCTTAGCCCTTACATCATCAAGAAGTAGTGCAAGAATGAAAAATACTATTTGTCAGCTTTGGATGGGAGAAAGATGTCATTACCAGTGAATGGGTCTCTCCTCCGACCCTGCATTCAAGGTACATGACTTCTTCAAGGTCCAGGCCCTAGGTAAGTAGGTAGGTCACCTTTCTTTCTTGAATTTGAATCTTGATTGCTCATGGTAGTTTAGTTGCATTTCGTTTTTTGTTTTCATTTTTATCTACTTGCATTATTTATTTACATGTTTCTATTTCATCATATTATATAAAAAAATGCAAAATTTTATTTTCTAGATTAGTTGTCATTTTTTATATATATAGACAAAGGGTGAGTAGAGCCACCATAGATTTTACAGTTTTATGTTTCAGTGTAGGCACATGTTTGACCAGGAGATGATGAGGTTCTCATGCACTCTACGACGAGTACATGTCCCCGATTAGGAGCCATATGTTATCCTCAATTTCTAGGGATAAGTAAGGATATGATGTCTCGAAGCCCTCAGGTTGCAGACATGGAGTACTGAGAGAAAAATGACTGACAACGCCCACATGCACAGAGAGAGACCCGCTTCACCACCACACATCCTGGATTTATGACGATGGAATTCACCACATCAACTTGCTTCCGAAAGACGATGGGTCTTACTCCATGAGGTACAAGTCAAGTATTGTGGTAATTCTCACTTTAATATTTCAGGAATTTGAGTATGTTGCATTTAATGTTTCTTATGATTATAGAACATTTGTTTGGAAGTTATGCTCTTTTCCGTATTTCACCTCGGTGGTTGACATTGCTCCCTAGTAAGTGATCACCCTTAGGGATGGGTTTTCTACTCGGAGGTCTCCTTGACAAGTCATCGTGCCTTTCCTGATTACATTTACCATTTTTTACACTTCCCTTATTCGTCTCCTTATATTTTGGGATTTTTGGGTGTACTAACCCAAGAAGGGATTGTACCTCATTTTATGGGAAGAAGGGGCTAAAGGCCCAGAGGTTTGTAGCTGGAAAAAGATAAAATAAAATCATAAACCTTCTATATGCTTGCCTAGGGATCCCAAGGATAATGAAATGTATCTCATAAGAAATTGATGGGACTCCTGAAAAATAACAATATAAAAATGCCAACCAAGGTAGAGCGCGTGTGGGAAATGTTTTTCATGCTTAGGTAGAAGTCCCACACATTGTCTTCAACTTGGGGAAGCATAATGTAACTGGGGTAGAGTCAAGGTGGGAAATTTTTTTCATGATTTGGTAGAAGTTCCACCTTGGATTCAACATGGAAACAACTTTAAAAAAATGAATGGCCATAAATGGGCTTGGAAAAAGGATGCATTGAAAATGAAGGTGCAACACACCCTCTACAAAGGAACCCATAAATGAGACAATATGAACCCTTGTATGTCATGAACCCCATTCCTAAAAGTCTTACCCCCCATCCACTTCATTTTCTCCACGTGACTTAGAGAGGTTTCCACCTAGGAAACACTCCTTGAATTAAGGGATGATTCACCCAATAGGTCACCTTGTCAACCCTCCCATACCTAAACTTGGAAAATTGCATAGGGTCTTTGAGCACTAGTTTAATTTGATGAGGTAGTTTTTGATGTACATGCTTAGATCGATCTTATATTAAATTTGATTTTGCTTGCCATGATGCTTTGACTTGAGATCCTTGGAGGGTGTACTTGTCTGTCTTTGCAGGATCTTGTTGGTGGACGTTTTGGAGGAACAAGCCCAACTTGGACCTTCATTGGGGAAGGAAGCCCACTGGTTGGATGCCATATCCCAGACCTTGGGGCGGTACAGGAGGCAATGGTGATGATGTTATTTTGAGGCTAAAATGTCACTTTGGATGGCTTGATGTCACTTTGCAAGCCCAACAATTTTCCTTTGGAGGCTAAAATGTCACTTTGGATGGCTTGATGTCACCCTAGGGCTAGGGTTTTAATGGTGATGATGTTATTTTGATAGACACTTGGCACATTTGGAGGAGGAAGACCTTTTGCATCACAAAGATGAGCCTAGTGCATGAAGAAGGGGAATTAGTAGGCCCAACGACCTCCTCCCTTTTCTCAACGACTTTCTAAAGTGACCTTGACATCACCCTAGAAGGGGTTGATATCATACTTTAAGGTTTCTTATGTGCATTTTTTTAGATAAATTTGATGTCATTTTGTAAAGGGTCAAAATAAAGGGGGAATGGCTACCTTATTTTCTGGTTTACCCTAAATAATGTGGACAAATAGTTTTTAGGAGTTTTGTATAAATAAGAATAATTTTCATTTCATTTTAACATAACTCTCTCACATGAGAAGAACTACTTGGTTGCAATTTGTGCCTCTCTTAGGCACTCTCTCTCTCTCTCTCTCTCTCTCTCTCTCTCTCTCTCTCTCTCTCTCTCTCTCTTATGCTATGGTTATCATCTGTCTTATGGATTAAAGTGGTGCACTATCTCTTGGAGGCTCTTTCTCTTGCTATGGTGATGGAAATTCTTGGTAACTAGGGTTTTATCTTGCATTCTCTTAGAATTGGTAAGGAAAATATACATTTGTTAGCTCTTATTTCTTGTTCCATGGTTGTTATTGGCTAGATCCTTGGAGGAATATGAGGGCATATACCCTCCACAAAGTTTTATCATTGTTGTTGGTTGAAAAGGCTATTTCAAAGGTTGCTAGGAGTAAAAGGGATTACACCCTCCTAGACTTTACCTTGTTAGGGTTGCTTGATCAAGGGAGTAAAAGGGATTACACCCCTTGAGAAGTAGTATTCCTAACCTAATACAAGAAGACTCCATAACCCATTTGGTAAGGCACTATTCATTTATTTCATTGGAGAAATAAATTACTTGCATTGGTCAACGTGATTTTGAGAGATATTGATCTTGTTTAAGTTGGAATCGTTTTTTGGTATCTTAAGCTTGCTAAAGCAAATAGGGCGTTTTAATTGGCCTAATAGTTCTTGAATTGTAATCAATCAAAATTTAAATCCATTAGGGATGCAACAAAACACACTCTTTTTCTTACTTTTACGTGCATTTCAACCGTGGAAATTCGCTTGTAAGCCACTATTATCATTCTATTGCTTATTGGTCAAGTTTTTGTCAAATTACTTGCTAATTTTTGTGGTTGAAACTTGCTGCAGTAATTAATATATGAAAACACTATCTAACACTATCTGTTACAATAAATATATGAAAACACTGTCTGTTACAATAAATATATGAAAACACTATCTAACAACCCTCTTTCACCATCAAAGTTCGTGCTTCAGTATTGGAAAGTTATCTATTGGTTTAGTGCTTCATTCTCCTATAATTGTATGACAATTTTGATGGTTATTTCTGCAGTAATTAATTTATTTCATTGTTGATATATACTTTTGTTTATTGCTATAATTTAGGAAAACAAGATTCACTTTCTTGTCCATTGGAATATTGTGCTTGTATACTTGTCTTTCTCTTGTCTTGGGTAGGTATAACTATGTTTTGCAGGTACTGAAGTGTTTGGAAACCATTGACCATCACCAAGACTTGTTTCCAAGACATATTACACTTTGTAGCTTGACCTATAAGGGCATTGTCTTCCATTACTCCACTTTCCATCTCATTTCCCCCTAGGGTCACCTGAGATTCCCCCCTTGTGTAGGATATATCCTTCCATAAAGTGAGGGGAGGTTTTATCTGAGGTGATAGTGGGTGGACTCTCATGTAGTTCTCACCATCTTGTGGATTGGGTCGGGATTTTCCCAACCTACAATTTATGTGATAACATGTACATAACATAGAAGTATGGTGACTCTCAACCGATCACATTGAGACAAATTGGAGATGAGGGAGATGTCCCAACCAACCATCCTCCTTCACCTTCAAATTATTTAGTAGCATATTGGATCATTATCGTAGTGGAGGACAATGAGTCCTGTGGGGTGCCTTGAGGAGGTGCGATGGTGAAGTCTGTTGGGAACGCAGTTTGGAGACTCGATAGTTTGGAGGAAATGAGGAGTTGCGAATGTGACAAGTTTGAATATAGAAAAGGGTGTTTGAACATTAAGATGTGAGTTCTTGAGACAGATGAATGACTATTGGACTAGCCACCCAATCAGTCAAAGTCCCAAGGGGATCCAATACACAAAAGCATGAGAAGACAGTTCGAAGTATGGAAGCATCAGTCAGTAGGTGAGGCACGACACTTCATAGACTCATGTAACTTCCTAAGGTGAGGTTTCCTTGACATCAACAGTTGAGGAGACAACAATTGTTGAGTAGTGAGGAGATATGGATATGGGGCAGAGGTACCATGGAGATCGACGGATGTTGTCGAGGTGAAAACAACTTGGAGTGGGGGAGGATGTAAGGTCTGCCATGACACCCATCGAGGGCATGGGCTCCTTTGGCAGACTTGGGGACGAGTTGGGAAAGAGAACAAAGGGGCATGTGATTGATTAGAGAATGAAGACATGTGGGTGTGGGCATGAGCACCTTGGGCACATGATGGTGACATGCAACACCAAGGAGAGACACACCTTACTTGCCTTGTGGAGGTTGATGGAGACTTGGATTGTGTTTGGGAAAGGATGGGGCGACTTGGGCACATGCCCAAGGAGTGGACCTGCCTAGCCTTGGTAGCATGGGCACGTTAGAGAGGTTGGATGACCCCATCGACACACCCCACACACACTCATGAAGATTCACGTTGATTGACACAATAAATAACACAACGAAAGGGGCGCAAGCCCAAGAATGGGGCGCGACGGTTCAAGAGATGCGATGGTTGATGGGCACAAAGGTTCTTTTGGGCGCACCGGGTCCGCGAAGGGGCCCGTCAGTTCATTTGGGTGCATTGGTCCATGAAGCAGCGCAACACACAAAGGACGTGACGATTCACAAAGGTGATGTTTGGGTTCCATATACGAGAAAAAGGGCACACAACCAAGGAAGGAAATGGAGAAAGAAGGCATAGAGAGAAAGTCAAGCGATTGAGGAAAAGTTCTAAGGCAAGCCATAACAGAGGCAGAGTTTCGAAGATGGAAGACAAGTAGCCAAGGGTGGGACACACAAGGAGAGTTTAGGGAAGTCTGAACGCAGGTCTGCGGGAAGCATGCTATGAGATAGAGTCAAAGTTTGTGTTAACTTGGTGCAGTCTATGACAGAGAGACAACAATTTTGCGGTAAGTTGCACATATGTGGTGCAACACAAAGGTTGCAAAGGTGGTTATGACAAAGAGTCTTGGTGTGACGAATCTATGTATGACTGTCTTGGTGAGGTGAGGTGAGTGATGTGACTCTTCTCAAGTTGTAAACTAAGCCTATAGTGCTCATATTGTAATTGTTTCACAATAATAAGACTTTTCCAGCTGTTAGGCACGTCTTGTGTTGCCCACACTATTTTTTTGTGTGGATCTTACTTGTTTTGAAAGTGTTCTCTTGGTTTCACATGTTCTTGGATGTATGCTTAAATGACTAAGTGTTAAGTTGTTAACAAGATTGTCTAAGTATACAAGTGTGTTGCACAAAGTTAGAGTGTGACTCTCCCATAGCCTAGAAATGAGTATGGATATGCTCTGGGTGAAGAGGCTAGTCCAAATGGAGTACTCTTGGTGTTTCCAAGAAACCAACTAATAATTGTTGCAGTGTCGCACACCCTCAAGAGGTGCATGATCGCGAGATCTGGGCAGGCGTCTTGTAGGGTCGTGACATTAGGTTCAATTAGATTAGAAATGCCCTATCCATGCTAACCTAGTCCACCTGTTGTATAACACATCTTACAAAGAGCATGCATATTGAAATCCAAAGAGGTCAATTCAAGAGTAATCAATGAAACATAATGAAAAGATACATTAGAAGAACAATGAATATCATTTTGTGAAGTGTCAAGTTCCTCTTGTTTTTCTTCAAAATCATCCATAGAATTTTGGCATATAAGTTCTAAGGTTTTCTTTATTTCTTGTACATTTTTTTTATTAAAGTCACAGTCTTTGAATGGACTTATCATTTTCCACCAACAATATATTATGATCATTTGATTCTCAATTCTCATCAAAGAGTTTGCTACTCTCTTTTATGAATTGACTTTTTTTATCAGATTTTTATTAAGAACACACATTTTGAATAGACTTGTCGTTGTCCATTTGTTAAAGAGAATCACGATCATTTTTTAATAGACTTTTCATTGTCCATTTCTTGAAGAGAATCACGATCATTTTTCAAGTAACTTTTGCACTCATAAAAATCTTGGTATTAGATTCTTAAAATAGAGCCTTGCTCCAAAGCCCTTGTGTTAGGATATTCTCTTATTGGAAAATAATTTCCTATAGCAAAATAATTAGTTGTGTTCTATCCTCATGAAACTTGGAGAAGATCATCTTAAAAAAGTTTCATGTATCTTTAAGAGATTCATGTTTCTAAATAAGGATTCATAATTCCTTCAACACACGGTCACCTGAGTCATTGTGTTTCCAATGATTTTGTAAGCCTTTTTCTTATAATCTATGGATCATTTTTCATCTCCATTAATAATTTGTCATATACCGTGAACATGAAGCCTATCTTGCAAACACATTAGCCATATATCTCAGTTTGGACCTATAAGTATAGATGTAAATGGATAAACCCAATGATGAAGTATGAAATAAATATCACTTTTTGAATAATTCCAATTAGGTATACGGGTTGCAAGGGAATAACAAACAAAGGAACTATCTTGCAAACACATTAGCCATATATTGCAGTTTGGACCTATAAGTATAGATGTAAATGGATAAACCCAATGATGAAGTATGAAATAAATATCACTTTTTGAATAATTCCAATTAGGTATACGGGTTGCAAGGGAATAACAAACAAAGGAACTATCTTGCAAACACATTAGCCATATATCGTAGTTTGGACCTATAAGTATATATGTAAATGGATAAACCCAATGATGAAGTATGAAATAAATATCACTTTTTGAATAATTCCAATTAGGTATACGGGTTGCAAGGGAATAACAAACAAAGGAACTATCTTGCAAACA
>JZKD02S2017856.1:0-48701 GCA_000966675.3 Picea glauca | reverse complement strand
TATATATTATTTGTATCATTGTCATTAGGGTAATTGAAGGATGAAGGAACCTTTTTCTAAAGTCTTGGATCCACGATGCATTCAGAGGAACAACACACTGGAAGTGAAGACTCCAGGTTTGATTGTTGTAATTGTCATTTCTCTAACCTGTATTTCTAAAGTTTGCTACATTGCAAGTAGGTGTTGTAATTGTGACAACAATCCTTAAATTGTTTTGATTCTAGAGATGTAATCATTAGTCTCCTTTAGGAGATATTCTTGTTTTGGTTCCTCTTATTTTCTTGTTCCGGATAGGTTAAGAACAAAGGAAGATGCTTATCCTTCAGAGGGAATCACTTGACTCAAAGGGAGTCAAAACTATTTGAGAAAGAGGAAGAATAGAACCATCATTGAGACAACCAATGCAATAATGCATGATCAAAATATTTCTATGATTCCATGGGTAGAAGCATGCATGACACAGTATATGTTCAGAACAAGAGTCTTCACCATACTTTGAAAAACATAACTCCCGAAGAAACCTTCACTGGAGTGAAGCCTGAGATTGAACACTTCAGGATATTTGGGTGCCCAGTGTATTTTCATGTACCCCAAGAAAATAATTCCAAGCTAGGCCCTTCAGGGAGAAAGGATACATTTATGGGATAAACAGTGAATCTTCGAAGACATTCCATATATGCATCCTTGTTCATAGAAAGATTGAGACAAGCAAATATGTCATCCTTGAAGAAGAGATAACCTTTCAAAGATCCAAAGAATATCAGATGGATATTGACATCGAGACAATGCCTTCTCCCCCTTCAGCATTTAAAAGGGAGACATACATTATTCCAACTGATCCAGTTGCTCCAGTTGATATGTCCAGAGATATTGCAAGAGGGCATAAAAGGCCTACCTAGGCTCACTCTACAGGAGGCAAAGGAACATACAAGCCCCTCAAGGCACATCCCGAGAAAGAAAAAGAGATTTTTGAGCTATCCTTCATCCATGAGCCACTTCATTGATTTTGAGCCTCCTTGTCTTGGAGAAGCAACATGAGAACAGGTATGGAAAGATGCCATAACAAAATAATACCAGTATATCTAAAAATAATTATGTTCAAGATATTGTTCAGAGACAAGAAGGGAAGTTTGTGGTAACTTCCAATTAGATATATAAGACCAAACATGCAGCTGTTGGAAGTGTCGAGAAATACAAAGCAAGATCTATAGCCAAATGATTCTCACAAACAAAGGTAGTTGTCTATGATGAGACACTTGATCCAGTTAGCCCGATACACTTCCATTCGTACTACCATCCATGAGTTAGAAACTATATCAGATGAATGGATTCTTGATAAGTTTGGGTTTCAGCAAGAGTATTTTTTATCCAAACCTATATTATTACAATGTTGGTGATGAGAGCCTGATTTTGATGACTTATTCAGAAAGCCTTGTTTTTGGATACAAGTAAGCTTTGAATTCTGATTTCGAGATGAAGAATAGGAGTATGATGCACTAATCTTGGGACAAGAAGTATGACATAAGATCGATGAGATTTTCCTAAGTCAAGGAAAATATACAGTGGGAATATTAAATAAGTTCAATATGACAGAATGCAAATACACGGTGATGGACTTGAAGAAAATGAATGATGATGATTCATATGAGATTGATCCACAGATGATTGAATCACTGATGTATCTGGTTAACACCAGACTTAATTCATGTTATGTAATGAATGTACTTAGTCATTCCATGAGTCAGCCGAGACAAACTCACTGGACATCAACGAAACATGTATTGAAATATCTACGAGGCACAATTAGATATGGCATGTGATATGTATCTAGTGTAGACTTGATTTTGCAGGGATATGCAGAATGGACAGAAAGTATAGTGGATCGGAAGAGTACATTCGATTTTTGTTTTACCGTGAAGTTTTCCATGGTTTCCTAGTGCAGCAGGAAACAAATCCTTGTGCCCTTGAGTACCACAAAAGCAGAGTATGTAGCATCGAGTGTGTGAAGCAATATGACTTCACAAGCTTCTGACATATTTACTTTATCATGAGATGGATCTTATGATGATAACCAAAACTGTGTGTAAATCTCTTTGAGAACCCAATGTTTCATGATAATATCAAAACACGTTGAGATAAAATATCATTATATCAGAGACATGATGTAGAGGAAAATAGTACACTTGCAGTACCTTCCTACACATGAGAAGATTGCAAACATATTCACCAAATTAGCTTGGTGAAGGATACCTCCCTAGTTGAGAGGGAGTTTTGATAACTACAACCAAGAACCAAGTTCAAAATACATCCATGTGAGACTTGGCATGATGAAGAATGCCTCCCTAGCTGAGAGGGAGTGTTGATGATTGCAACTACGAGAGACATTCTCTAGGACACAAACCTGAGAGAGAGCCCTTGAGAGGGTTGTGTGGTTCCTATCTGAGACATAGTTGGAACGTAGAGATGGCCTCCTCCTTACAGAGAGTTGAGAAGAACTCCAGATGATTCTCTTGTGTAACGGAGTGAGAAAGGAGATTTGCAAGTTGGATGTGCATGTGGTTGAGCATAAGGTGAACGTGTGAAATCCCAAAGTGTTGGGTGCATCATCATGAGATAGAGATGAAGATGATGTATTAGCCTCCTCTGAGTAGAGAGTTGATGATGAAACTCCAGATGACTCTCCTATGTAATGCAGCAGGAAAGAATATATGTTGAGTGGACGTGCCTGTGGACGAGCACAGGTGAACGTGATCCTAGTGGCTGAGCACTAGTGAGAAGTGGTTCTTCTGTGTAATGCAATGAGCCGGAGATATGGGAATCCCCATGTATGTTCCCCTAGTGGCTAAGCACTAGTGGGTGTATGAGATCCCTTGCTATATTGTTCAAGAGTCAGACCTGCATGTAACTCTAATTGTAATGTAAAGGGTACAGGTTGGCCCCACCTTAATGTAATTGATAATTAATGTAAAAGATAATTAATCTAGTTAATATTAATTATATTATGAGATAGAGAGGTCAGCCCTATTGTGCCAATAGACACTTCTGTTGACAGGTCAAGTCTAATATAAGTAAAGGTAAATTCCCCATTTAGGAATCATATCTTTTGTGTGAGTTTGGAAATTTCAGCAAGTACATCTACTTGGGAAAAGTGCGCACCTCTCTTGGGCTCTAGTCTTCTAAGGTTTGTGAGCACCATTTTGTGTGCTAGTTTTTCTTGGTGGTGAAGGTATTTCTCTTGAAGAATATAGCAAAGGATTGGCTAGGTTTTCTTTCCTTGTTGAGAAGGGTTTCCCAGGATACTTCTTATGTACTTGTGCATGGTGTTTCTTCTTGTGATCTTGGTTGTTGCAAAAAATTGGTTATGGTTTAAGTAAAATGCTAAAATGGAATGAACTTCATGCTTAAGCCTAGCTTATTTGCCATATTTTCTTCAACTTTTACAATGTTGTCTCACAGGCAAGATCTTCAAGTGTTAACACTAGCGAATATAATGACTAATAAATTAGTTGTTTTATATTCTTTTAAGATTCCCTTACATTTCCATTCTAAAAATTGACAAAAGTGATGATTTTATGTCCATGAATTGTTTTAAAGTATCATTATAATTTCAATGATTAATTTTTAACTATTTTCTTTTTATTTGGTTTTTGTAAGTGACTTATTGGATATTATATGTAATTTTCAAATAAAGTTAATATTTTTTCACCACAAGGAATTTAACAAATTTATTAATATTCTTAGACAAAATATGAAAATGCAATTAAGTCATTTAATTATTTTTTTAAAGTTAAAAATTGATGTTTTCAAAAAAAAAATCAAACCCATGAATGCAAAATATATTGATTTTAAATCAACTATGTTGATAAAAATGTTATAACAATATTACAACCAACTGTATAAAAATAACAACAATAAAATGAAATATCATTTGATAAAAGTAATTCTTGAAACAATATTAAAATAAAAAATGTAAGACATATACATTTTTTCCATCTATTGAAACGAGTTATATCAACGTGTTCTAAAATCTCTTTAATATCACGAAAGAATAATTTCCATTTATACAGAAAAATATTATATATATATATATGAATGACCCGAAAGGAAAGTACTTATCTCGATCACAAAAATTGCTTAATATTCATGTATCTACTCAATATATATTGTTACAACCACTAAAAAGCAAACATAAAATCTTAGAAATAAACTCTAAAAAGTTTCATATGAAAGAATGTATCTTGGAGGTAGAACCTCCTATCTAAATTTTAAAATCATGAGATCTTGTACAAGTGTTTTTCACATATGTAACTTAACAAGTAACTAACAACCATGTTATGCTCCATGGTCACTTGTTTGCATGAGCATGATTGAAAGAGTTCCATAAGGTTCCATATTGAGTGAACAACTCCACTCAAATCCAAATTTCCATGGTTCATTGTTCCCTCAATCCATGATATGACCATTTTTTAACCCACAGATGCCTATATTCATCTCCAAAGATAGATATGTAAGTATTGAAGTAGTGCTTAGCTCAAAAATGTTATTGGTACCTCTCCCCAATTCACATTTGAAGGTAATCCATTGAGAATATATCAAGCGAAGGATTCCACCTACTGAACCAACCCATGTATTCCCTCGTGAAGCTCCATCAAAAAATCCATAAGGCCGGCTTGTCAAAAGGAATAACCTTTTTTTGCTTTTATTTTTTCTTTCTCACCCTAAGAAAGGTTTGTATGCACCTTAGATTGTATAGTAGACCATCACATGTTCAACTATCTTATCCTAAAAGAGAGAAGCATTCCTTGTCAACCATATAGGCCAGATGAAAAACACTAGAAAAGAGTGGCAGTCCTTCCTATATTCTTCATTTTCTAGCCAAAATTAAAGTTATTCCTCCATACTAAAGCCTTCCTACTTTCCTTTGCCTCCTAAAATTCCTTTTATTGTTGTTCACACTTATCTAGTGAAATGGCATGAGACAAAGAGATCAAAAACACTTTCCTCATGTTCTATCATGAAAGAATAATTAGGCAATACTATCATTCTCACACGTTGCACCAATACTCGACTAAAATATATGTTAGTCGATTTACGTGATTGTTGAAAATGTATGTTTCAGAAATAGTCGATGAGCATTAGTTGACCTATTCAATCAATCCACTGACATGTTTTTTTAACAGAAAATGGAAAATTATATTATAAAGAGATGCAACAAAGTTGAACAGAGAAGAGTACATAGAGAAAGTTGTCATGATTTTTCTAGTAAGCTAGGTAGACAAAGTATGCCAAAAACAATAAGTTTGTCCTTATCTATAACCTTCAATAAATTCCTACTAGTATATTTTCCAAAAAAGATCCATAATATAAGTATTGATTTGCAACACATACAAACTAATGAAAAACATGTTTATTGATGGCTATGTCTTTCCCAATGTTGGAGGGATGAGAATCTTGGTTTCCCAAATCCATGTCCTCCATCATTTGATGGACAATATCTTCTTCCTTGAGGTCTTCTTGAGATGAATTAATTGACATTTTGTAGTTAGAGGTAGCTAAGTGTGAACCTTTTGCTAAGTTTGTAGACCATATTCCTTAGCATGGAGCATTCTCCCTCCAAGACTTGGATTTTTTTCTTCTATTGGACCAAGGTGTTCATGACTATAACATTCTGAGATATGAATTAGTGCTCATTTTCATGGACTTTAGTATTTACTTAAAAAATTGAGGTTCTTTTGCTACTGATAGATTCCTCGTGTCTTCAAAGCACCCTACAAAATCCATGTGCCTCTTTGTAATCCATAATTAGGAACTGATATCCAATCAAAGGAAAACAATGTTATGATTCCCAAAATGAAACCCGAGTCTACCTTTATACTAACAATTCCACAAAGAGATGAGAGAAGAGGGGACATAGCAGGGTGAACAAGGGGTAGAGATCTAGATTCCCAAAAGTATATGACACCACTAACTCAAGGTACCAACACCTAGAAATTTAGGACACCAATCTCCAAATAAAAACTGAAACAATAGAACTCTAGACATCACCAACCCGAGGTCATCAGTAGCCAAAGTTCCTAAACACCAATCACCATATAAATACCAAAATACCATAAACAACAAAACTCCAAGCGCCATATAAGCCTCAAGATTCTAGAGTAAATAAAAGATAGATCACTGGAATACCACTAGGACCTTTTGCACTAGATGAAAATTCCAAAACACAAACTAGAAAAAAAGAGAATACCTTACCAAGAAGGAGAAATTTCCTAGAGGATTCCACCACCAGACAATTTCGCTAAAACAAATCACAAAGTGTGCCATTATCCCACCCGAGTCCTAATAAGATACACTAAAGGATTCAAAATGTCGGCCATAAATTAATTATAGCATGTGTGGGATGGGTGAACAATTCCCTTCGTATCTCATTCCCTCACTTGATATCATATGATGGTGGAGGTACCATGAAATTTGTTGTTTATTAGAGTTGTGGTGTGTCTCCATGGCTAATAAAATGAAAAAAAGGTTAAGGGATGGCTTGAGAAAATATTCCCCCATTTTTCTGAAGAACCCCAACATTTCGGGTGGTTGCTTCATTGACTAGAGTGCCAACTTGCCAATTGTGCTCCCTTAGAACATGGAATAAGGAGACCTTATGATATGGGAACCTCCTTTTTAATCCTTTCTACTAGATATGCTAGCTTACTATTGATATGAGTCTTCTTGAGGTCATTAAGCTAGTGATTATACTCGAGTCACCAATGAAAATCATAGGTCTTACTATGTTTGCATTTACTGAGAGTAGACCATGAAGGAGGGAATATTCCTTGCATTGATTATTTGTGGAATTCATAAACCCCGTGCATAATCCATTTCTATATGTCCCTTGTGATCAAGAATAATCC
Source organism: Picea glauca (assembly GCA_000966675.3). NCBI lineage: Eukaryota > Viridiplantae > Streptophyta > Pinopsida > Pinales > Pinaceae > Picea > Picea glauca. The sequence continues at coordinate 41,799 of JZKD02S2017856.1, read as the reverse complement.
CCCCCGCACCTACCACCCCTAAATCCACTAGCATGTTCACTCACAATTATATACTTAAATAATTGTCCACTCATCAACTCCACTATATAAAGAACATAAGAACAAGTTTTATGGTTGGATTTTTAGGAATGAATGGAGTCAATATAAGATTGTTGACCCATTTATTGTCATATTGATTACCTTCTCTCTCTCTCCTTCATTTGTGTTGATGTATATGATTTGATAACCATATGTATGCTTATTTATGAATGTATATCGATGTATGATTGGTTTACATTGATGTGTGATCCATCTTACGATGAAAGGTTTAAATTCAAGAACTTATCAGGAGACATTACAAGGTATTCCATAGTATTATGATTTCACACTGGTTCGCATTACATCGCCATTTGAATCCTCTAGTATTAACGAAATGCTTCAAAAATTGCACCAATGTGTTAACCATGTCACTACCTAGAAGCCACAAGAGATATTTTATAGGAATATTGTGGAGTTTGAATCCCCCACACTCCAGTATGCACTCTGATAACTAGGTACATGGTCTCAAATTGATTAATACTTTACACTTTATCCATGATACCCTGCAACATAACCAACATAACTATTGTGTTTTTACCATAGAACAAGCCCATTTAAGTTTGATAGAAAACTCTCTTTAAACCTTTTAGCTCTATTTCAATCACCTCCCACCCATGCAACCTAGACCTATAGATATTATCAATGCATAGAAACATGCTCTAACTATGTTGTATCAGGCACAACCTAATCATCCTCCCCAAATCATTATGCTATCGTAGCCTCAACTGCCAAAACAATGCCTTGGATTGGGATACCATAATGTTGCACCACCAGATTGGGCTAACATTTACATGATGCAAATGCAACCAACAAATTCGACTCGAGCTCAAGTAAAAAACAAAAATCAATGATGAAATAAAATAATTATATATTTTGTGCCCCTGGGTGTAGAACAATCGGTGATGGAGTGTACTATTAAGGCACCCTGTTATGTGAAGTCATCGGTTTGAAACCCTCGACTAGGCTCATGACATATATAAATTGTGTGACATATCTGAGTCAATAAAGTAGCATACACATGCCATGTCCATGATGGAAATAAACTTTCCATCCTTGAAGAAAATGATTTATGTTTTGAATTTGTTTATGAGATATATGTGGAGGAAATCCCCCCACCTAGGTATCTAACTATTTGATGGATCATGAAAAAAGATACTCTAATCCTTATTTATTTCAATGGATTGTTAATTCTTGTGCTATGGTATATTAAGACTCCAATGCCAATTCCATCAGTACAACCTTCTAAAATAAATTGGATTCCCTCCATTGGCCACTGTTGAATGGTTTTTATCATGGGTAACAATCATTTCAAAAATTTTGAAGGTCTATTGAAGGATGTAAGAGTTAAAGTAGAAGATTTTGTGCAACAACATGATTTTCAAGTCATGGATATAAAAAAGGAATAAAATATACTATTGGAAACAAAACCTTGGATGAAAGACATCCATGTTTCCATTAACATAGAGAATAAAGTGTTAAAGTTAAATAGGTCATGTGAAAACTCAAGATTAAGTTCCATTACTAACATTGAGCATACGTTAATAAAATGTTGTGTGTCCTCTAAAACCTTCCCTTACAACATGACTCCAGGCATCATTATCTTTTCCATTAGGCATATTAGCACAATACGATCAAATGTAGTATTCCCCATCACACACTAATAGAAACTACAAGGAAAAAACCTCCTAGAATAGGTTTTTGTGAAACCTGCCCAAAAAAATTCTCCCTTCTCCATTTATAGTGGGTGTTGTTAGAAGAGGTAGGTGGTCGAAGGTTTTAGCGAAATTGTTTTTTTCGGTGAACTTAAATCATATTAGGTGCCTTGGTGCACTCACATATCTTATACACATTTTTGTTCCCATTATAAGTGTACTAGAGATCGTTATTACTATTATATAATAAAATATCAGTTGAAATCAATTCTAAGCATACTCTAATTGATGCATCTTAAAATAGTCAGCACACCCATGCGTCACTATATAAAATGCACCAAATGAGGTTTACACATTCTGTTATGCAATATTAGTTTTTATTTGAAAAAAATACAAAAACTTATTAACATGTTCTCATAGAAGGAGCATCGATGTGTTCCCACTCTATCACACCAAAGGTCATTTTTATTATTTCATGATAAAAAATTGATATATGTGTATTTAAACCATAAGAACAATAGTGTGTTATTATATAAGACATACCAAATAAGGTTTATCCATTTTGTTATACGATATTAGTTTTATTTATTTTTAAATAAAAAAACTCATCAACACACCTACATGTATGGCACAACAATGCATTCTCATTATCAGTGCACCAAAAAAGCATAGTCTAAATAGTATGTTTCTAAACCAAAAGTGCATCGGTGTGTCCTTATATAACACACATTGAATAAGGTTTAGCCATTTTGTTATACAATATCAATTTTTATTTTTTTAATTAAAAAACTTATCAGTGCACTACCATATCGGGTCCACCAATTCATTGCCATTATCGGTGCACTAGAAAACATATTCTAACCAGTGTGTTTTTACACCCTAAGTGCATTGATGTGTCTCCATGTAAGAAGCACCAAATAATGTTTAGAATTTATGTTATAAAATATAAACTTTATTTAAACAAAATACAAAAACTAATTGATGTGCTTAATAATTTGGGCACGCGCCAATGCATACTAACACATGACACACTAACTTATAAAATTAAAAAAACCTAGCAATGTTCCCTGAGCATATGAATGCACTAGTGCATCTTACTCTTGGATGCATTGAGGTAGGGTAAAATAATAATAAAAATTACTAACCATAATTTCATTTTCACATTCCTTTAGTGCTTCAAACCATATAAGCATTGCTACTCACCATCCATGTACAATTTCCCTATTGTTGGTGCTACCGTGTTTTCAAATTCCATGATTCCTTCACTTCCTCGGTGGACTTGGTTTGTTTTCGAAATTTTCAAAACGGTATAACCATATTTTCATTTTTTCTCTACATGGAAACCATGCCTCCTCGACAAGGAAGAGACTAGGTAAATGGTTGTTATCCACTAATTTACATTCTTGGCAATTTAAAATTTAGAATTCATATTTAATTTGAATGTTTTTTCAAATGAAAAATAAATCGTATAGTGAATTCAATCCATTTGGCTCACACCGCTATGTACTACATCTTTGCTATTAACATGATGCATTGTGTGTTAGGTAAAATAGAGTGCATAGTTGAAGCCTAAAAAAATATTAAAAAAAAAACCACGCTATTTTGGTGCTCTATATAATATTAGGAGGCACCATTGGTGGTCCTTCTATATATTATAAGTGCAACGTTGAGTGAAAATTTAATTGTATAACACTTATCTAGAAGATGATGATGATCACCAAGGTGAAAAGAAAAGAAAATGGAACCCATTCAATTGTTTTGTTGTCGTAGAAAAGAAAAGAAAATGGAACCCATTCAATTGTTTTGGTTTTGTAGAAAATAAAACAAAATGGAACCCATTCAACACATAAGAACATAAAATGAGATGACAAGTCAGAAAAGGGTTAATCACAAAGTTTGTGAGTACTTACATTTTCCTTACTTAAAATTTCATATTTGTTATGATGTTTATAATTTAAGTAATTTAGAAACATCCATGGATGTTTTCTAATAGGTGCTAACATATAAACACGAACATTTGAACATTTGATTAACATTGGATTAAGAATGGGGTGTGAGTATATGTTGAAGTATCAAGAGTTAATTGAACAATTTGTAAGTCGTTATGTTGTTTTAATTTCCTTGCTTTATAATTAATGGAACAACAAGAAACCTTTAATTGTCTCTATGTTTTTCCATGGTGTATAAAACTCGCAGGAAACAAAGTATGGAGTGGAGCCAACAAACAATATCTCGAAAGACGGTATAAAGAATGGTTTCGAAAGAATACGTATTATTTATTAAACACCCATTGTTATGGTATGCATTTTTATTTACACAATAATATATATTATACTATAAATGTAGATATACGTATTGTATTGTTTTTATATGTTTGTATATGGAACATGAAGAGGCAACATGACAAAATCAAGTCAATCCATAAAGCATTGCAAATAAACCAAGTACAACATCCCCTACAAATGATGCAGAAATGAGGCGTGCAAGCAGCTAGAGAAACAATAGTAGTTCAAGTGATGAATGATGATCAACAAAGTTGAATGTTACAAGTTGTATATTTCAAAATGTTTGCCTATGAAAATAAAATAGTTTATCTAATGTGGACATATTTTCTCAATTAGATGACGACGTGTTAGCAATAATTGTGACAATTATTTATTGACATTTTGATTATTGTGGAACTTTATGTTGTCCCATTTTGTATGGTGAAGAGTCTTGTATTTTTATATAATAAAATAGATTTTGTATTTTATTACATTGTCCAATGTCGTAAAATGTTAAGTTGATGTTTAAATATATGGATGATTTACATTGTTACAATGAACAGAGGTGTAATCAACTAGTATATTTGTTTAAATGATAAAAACACATTAATGCAATGATTATATCCAAATTCAATAATTAAAACATAAAAAAACAATATTGTTGTAAAAAATATTTGATTTTTTATGACTAATTGAAATTTTGTTAAAAAAACAAGTCGCATTTGCATATTTGCAATGTGGAAAAATTCAGGACTAAAACATATCGGTGCATTGTATTTATTTGGACTGAATGGAACGATTCATACATATTTGCACAACATTGCATTTTAATGAATCTTAGGGACCAATTTGAATAACTGCAATAAAAGAACTAGTGCTCCTAATGACAACCAAAGTACTATTCCCTTTAACGATACCATTAACACCATAATTACCATTATCATAACCATTACAAGACATTATGGTGCATAATGTAATATACACAGTGGTGTTTTTAAAGATGTAATAAACACCAGTGCTTTCATTATATAAAATATGCAATGATGCATCAAAATATATAATATGCACTAGTGCATATTATATAGTTTTAGAGCCCTGATCTTATCAAATATTAGTGCAATAGTGTGTATTATTGATATAAGCACATCGGTGCTTTCAATATCTAAAACATTCACTCGAGATTTAAAAATATATTATGTGCATCGATGTGTATTATATATTTTTGAGTTTCTAGTGCATATCAAATATTGGTGCACCAATGCATATTATATATATTTGGTGCACTAATGCATAATATCAATACATGCACAATGAAAAAAAAAACCTTCGATTAGAACCTCTGGATACCCAAAAAAAAATTAGTTATAGTGAAAAATCAATTAAAACCTCTACAAAAACTTTTGCTACTAATAGTTGAGATTTTTTTAATAATTTTTCTCAATCTTGTAACATTAAAAACTTACACTACAAAATATTTTATTTGTAGTGAGATCAATAAGATGATAGTGATACATTTTTAACATGATTGTGCCACATAGGATGAACTAACAAGTTGAGTAGGATGACATAATTATAGCTCCATGTCGATGTATTCAGTCACGGTAGTTGCTACAAATCTCTTACAACTTCATAAAGCATGTGAGATTGCATATTAGATAAAATCATAGTTGCTTGAGGAGGATGCATGGTCTTTTATCAAGGCAGATACCTTGTGCATATTTCCAACCTTAAATATCCATGTATATTAATGGTTAATGTGACAAGCTTACATGCTTTAGGAATGGTTTTCTATTTAATGCAGTAGATTTAGGAAATGCTCAAACCAAATAAAAATATCACATCATTTATTATTGAATGCATCCATGTGATAATAAAGCAGTGTTACACCTTCCCTTCACCCTCATTCTTTTTATTTTATTTCCTTGTTGTCTTAGTTTACTAGTGCATTGATTTCCTTATTTGTCACTTTTTGCTTTCAATTTCATGTTTATGCATATTTGTGAATAATATGAAAATTTTGCAAAGTTCTCATGTTAGATTCTCTAATGATACTCTTCAAATCTACAACTTTAGGTTTACACATATTTGTGAATATTCTCTAATGATACTCTTCAAATCTACAACTTTAGGTTTACACATATTTGTGAATAATATGAAAAGTTTGTAAAGTTCTCATGTTAGATTCTCTAAAGATACCCTTTAAATATACAATTTAATAGATACTAATGTTTATTAAACATTTATCTTGTTTCAAAATGTTACTGGTTTTTTTTTATAAAATATTGATGATGATATACCTAAATGATCAATGATCATTTTTCATATATATGAAGGTTTTGAAAAAACAAATTTTCAAAACTTAAAAAAAATACAATTTTTTATTTTATATAATATAAAGAGATTAAAAGATTTGAGATAAGACCTATTTTTTAAGATTTATTATATTCTTGTGTCTTTCTAAAAAATCTCTATAATTATCCGATAGGGAAATTCAATATAATCACTATTCATATAAAAAATCAAAACATTTATTTTTGTAAGTCAAATTAATAGTTGTAAAGATTTATTTGAAATAAAATACAACACTTGGAATGGTGCATGATGGATTTCAAGATTGATCGTGGGACATGGGCCTTACCAAACTACATTGAAAGCCTCATTAACCAAATATGATGACTGTGATGCCAACATGTAGCATTTTGTTGGGTATGGAAGCTCTCAATTTCGGTAAGAAGCCCTTTCTTTTTTATTAGTCCCTACCGAAGGGAATATAGTAATGAGTTCATCATTGAATTCTTATGAGTGTTATCTTTGACTTTAATTTTTCTACTATTTGCATTGCAATGTTAAACATAGGATAATATGAATAATATTTTTATTATTTTTCTGAAATATTATTGATTCTTTATCAGAATTAAAATAAATAGAAAAATATTATTTTTTTGAAATATTATTGGCTCTCGACTTTGAGGCCGTATTTCCACGACGATGTGCTTTTAATACTTATAAATATTCATTTCATATATTTATTGCATTGTCAAATATTTGCGAAGAAATCCATTAAAACGACCGTCAACCATAATGTACTATAAGTAGAACCATAATAAAAGTTTTTAACACGTACAGATGATCTCGTCTACTCAACCACGACTTCATTTACATGCCAGGACGTCCTTCATGATATTTTGCATATATTTTGTTTCACATGTCATGGCAAGCTATGCTACGTTTTCTACGACCTCCTTCTTCCACAACATTTACATCGTTGTTGTTGTAGCTACCACGACATTCCTCACGATATTATTCCTTGCAGACGTCAATTATTTGCTTATGTTACAACCATCAGTTTAGTACAAAATAGTGCGCATCATACAATTATCCATACTTGGCTCAGTGACATGCTCAACCCATGCACTGTGCTTCTGCACGTTAACCTCGTATATGTTTTTTTTTTTTTCCCTGTTAGCTTGTTGACTAGCATGAGGAGTGGATGTAGATCCTACCCATGATAAGAAATAAGGAAGAAAGCTCCAAAAAATAAGAGCAAGGAAGAAATTCAAAAATAAGAGGAGGGCAAAAAGACAGAAAGAAAAGATGAAACTCTTCAAAAATAGGACCAGGGCAGTTTTGAGTGGATCTCAATGCTAATACACATAAGATAAAGGGCATGTGAGTTGTATCTATTGTTTAAGAGTCTTAGATAAATGTTCAAAGAAATTGATGGTTGTAAATAGAATATACTAGATTGTAATCTAGACAAAGGGGACCATTGGACCTTTGATGTCTCAAAGGGTCTTCATTTCTCAATCAACACCCTTCCTCAACAAACTCAACATCCCAAACCTCCAAATGACCAGACAAACAGTGAACATGGAAAAACATCTAGAGTGGTGTTTGAGGACACCAGAGGAAAAGCACAAAAATGCTATGATCTTCCAGGCTCTAAATAGTTCCAAGTTATGGCTCTAAATAGTATATATCAGCACTTAGATTTTGGTGCACACGTATATACCATCTATAGTTGTGACATGTGAAAATGGAAATGTAAGAGTGAATATGCCCTGCATTCAGATATATTAATCATGTTACCAAAAATGAGAATGCATGTGGTTCAGGAAAAGGACAAGACAATTCCATGAAAATTTATAGTTGATTCTTTGCTAACCTATAGATATCTAGACCGATTCTCTCTAATTCTATAGTTCGACTCCTAATGGAATTTCTCATCCAAGACTCAGAATAGCTCCCAAGGCTTAGTACAAATAATTAAGTTCTTATTATCATATAATACCACTCTACATAAATTTAACTTATATATCTTGGTAATGGTAATTTGAAGGCATATTGTTCGCCACATTCTTTTGAGTGTAACCCTTCGAGCTTTATAGGATAATATATTTTCTCTGAAGTTGAGAAAATAATGTACACTTATTTAACTATAATGATCGTAAGAGATCGTTTTATCCAAAATTCTAAGTTGATTTGACTTTTCTTGATAATTTATTGCAAAGTAACTAAAGCTATTATTTTATCGTAACGAATATCATGGATATCAGTAAATTCCTAAAATCCCAAAACCCTGCAGTTTAATTATATTATATAATACGAATATAATCAACATCAAAACTTATCACAAATCAAAATTGAATATATATATATATATATATATATATATATATATATATATATATATATATATATATATATATATATATATTCAATCGTTGGGTACATTTAATATAGTTTAACTTATAAAGGAAGTTCACAAATATTCGGACATAGAGGGAATCCAAGAGAATGGAAAATCACAAACTATGGACTTTTTATAGAATCCTCTTGAAGAATTTAATCCATTCTATAAGTTGAATGAGTGGTGTGATTGCATATTCTGAAATTGTGTATTTAATATAATATCAAAAATCTAATCTGTTCTGAAATTTATGACCATGGAATTTATCGAGATAAGAGAAGTGTGATTGTGTTTGTCTAGTCCCCAAGTTTCATGGTTTTATTTGTTATTTTTTGAAGTTTCGTTAGAAAAAGGCTTAACTTGTGCTAGTTCCTTTTCATGTCTACCTAAAGGGTTATCGAGAGCAATGTAAAACTATGATACACATGTTTTTATATTGAAACTTTGTTGTCATTATAGATTACACCTATCAATGTGATATTGAAAACCTTGTGCTTTATTCAATATACATGTCGCTATACTGAAACACCTGTTTCTTTATTCAATATACTCATTGATAATTTGGGACAATAACACTTAATGTCCTTTRTGAATATGGATTAGATTTCATGTTTTCAAATGGTTGGATTAGATTTCATGTTTTCAAATGGTTGGAGTCATAGGSGAGAATGAATTTAAATTAGAGAAGCATAGAGGAGACACCACCATTAAGAAATTAGAGAAGCATAGAGGAGAGATCATATGCGTGATTAGTGTAGTCATTGCATTTATTGATTTATRTGAGACTTGCTGTGATATAATCAGAAAAAAAAAAAGTGACAATGTGCATAAATACTGAAATGATTAATTATTACATCAAGTGCATAACAATAATAAATTCATAGAAATATTGTTTACTCCAGCATTTGTCACAATATATGCACCATTCAACAACATATCTTTGTACACATGTTGTAAACTAGATAAAAAACTATGGATTTCCTTTGAATTGAAAACTTGATACTCACAGATCGAATGGTTTTAATAGGCCACCTAATAATCATATGTCGGATGGTTTTAATAGTGGCCATCAGTTCATAAATGAGCTAAAGAAAACATGCTTACCAATAAAAATCAATATCAATATTCTCCATTACACTTACCAAGAATTGGCAATTAAATCAAATCAACATCGATATACTCCACTGCATTACCAATAAAATCAATAAACTCCAGTACATTACATTCTTTGATGTGCACAAATCTTTTTGGAAGGGACATCGTTACCCTAGTAGCACTTGTTAAGACAAGCATGAGTGAGTTCTTCCCTAGGCCGACTTGGGAAAGCAATTGAAATGTATAAATAGAGAAGATTATAAAAAAAATAAGTATAAAATGTAATAATATTATTTTGAGTTTAATTATTTCATAGAATTCAAGGATTGTCTACTTTTTGTAATTGAGATAAGTACCATGTTATTATATTTTCAAGAGTGGATTTTGTCCTTGTTCTTTGAATTTTTCTCCCTATAAATGTGTTTGGAATGTGTTTCTTTATGGTTGAATGAGGGAAGATAATTATATTTACTAGGTTTCATCTTTGAATTTTTCTCCCTATAAATGTGTTTGGAATGTGTTTCTTTATGGTTGAATGAGGGAAGATAATTATATTTACTAGGTTTCATGTTATCATATTTTGATAATTATGGTGAAGGTGTAAGAGACTAGGTGAAGAAAGTTGAATCATATTTTGAAAATATATTTTTTTTCCACACCCTTTGACCAGTCAATCAAATCACTAACTCAATGACCAATTAGGTCATCCTAGACAAGAGTGATAAATGAATTGGCTTACAAAGCCGTATTTCATTGAAGATGCCAATTAAAAGGAAACACTAGGGTCCATAATGGAAGTCTAGAAGAAGTAATAGTCTAATATGACATTCTGATCTTGTAACAGTCACTCATGTTATCCCTCATCCACATCTTAATTTTCCAAAATTTATTATGGAAATGAAATACTTGTTGGGGAATAGCATGGGGTCGTCACTCAATGAAATGTGACATAGCATCTATGTTCATGTGATATTAAAGAATACCCATAATTTCACTAGATATTGATAAATACCTCCCAAAAGCCTTTTGTTGAAACCCCCTTCCAATACATCTTTCCAATAAAAGAAACTCTTATTTTAACTAGATACCCCTTTTTATACCCCCCCCCCCATACCTATAAACCCCTTAAGACCCCACATCTCACCCCAAATACCTACAATATATTGACCTTATTTTCCACAATTAAAAAAAACCCTGTATGAATGAGTGTGATAAGATATTGGTCAACATGGTGAATCCCCTGTGGGGAATAGGGTGGAACACGACATGAAACAAAAAATACAGTATTGTATATAATTAAAGAGGGACAAAAAATTTCAAAAACATAGGTAAAGACAGTACTATAAATAATCAAAGAGGAAAAAATAATTTCGAAGACAGAGGTAGTGTCTAAAGACACCATTACAACACTTAAGAAAAATGCACCATGATCAGAACATCACAATGCATATTGGATATTTATTTCTTGATCGCTTGATCGCCATGTATATAATGACCCAAGGGGTCTGCTATTTATAGGCTCAATATCTGAACAACTTATGTAGAATCTGAAATATCTTTTCCACGTGTAATTGTGGATTGTTAGAGTTGATTCCTCCAAATCCATGTCAATCTGGCTCGACAAGGATGCTCGACCCAAACGACTATTCATCCAACTATTTGAATACAAGGTTGTTCAATCCACCTCCCAACTATCTTCTATTGTTGGTCGACTGTCCGATCGACGGGCACATTGACTACTCGAATGAATGATGTAGTGTTATGGTCGGTCGCTCGATCGACTATATCCAAATGTATGTCGATCGTCCAACTGAATGAACCCAGGAGATGCATGATGAACCACCAATGCTTAATGTTCCAACACCCCCCCCCATCAACACAGATTTCCATATATTCAGTAGGTGAAATTATGTCATTATGACACCCCCCCATAATTGTAGCTTCCTGAAGCCCAAGCATCATGTGAAGCTTGATAAATCAGGCTTCAACAAAAGGTTTGGTGAAGATATTAGCAACCTAATAATTTTTTATGAAATAATCAAGAGAGACGACGTTCTAATGAACCAACTATCTCAAATAGTGAGAATGGAGCTCAACATGCTTCATATTACTTTGGGAAATAGGATTTTCAACAACCTGTATGTCACTATGGTTATCACAATATATTGTAGTCAAGGTCTRAATAGGAAGGCCAAGTTCTCCCAAAAGTTGGCGGATCCATACTTCTTCAGTACTTGCTTGAAAGATTCCATGATATTATGCTTTTGTTGTAGACAAAGAGACTTACCTTATGTTTMTTGCACGAAAACACCAATGGTCCAGTGTTATAGAAAAACATATATCYAGAAGTGGAATTTTTATCATCACTATTTCCATCCCAGTTGGAGTCGTTGAAGCTGACCAGAGAATTTGAACYTCTACAATACTTGATACCAAAATGAGTGGTACCCTAGAGATAACAGAAAATTCATTGATTGTTTTCTAGTGGCTTTCTTTAGGGTCCTACATAAATCGATAAAACACACTAACATCAAAGGAAATGCCAGGTTGACTATGAGTAAGATAAATAAGACTATCGATAAAGAGTAGCATGGACTATAGGTGTTTGATAAGTTTTTGTAATATTTTTACTCCATATTGAAAAGGAGTAGCGCACAGCTTGCAATAATCCATATTAAATCATGCCAATAGATCCATCACATATTTATAGTGAGAAATTAAAAGGCCATCACACAGTGGAAATACTTGAAGACCCAAAAAATAATGCAGATTACTAATATTTGTCATGTCAAAGGAGTGAACAAGTTGTTTCTTCAATATAAGGATGAAATCGATATTATTGTTTGTAATGAGTAAGTCATATACATATACAACAACAATCAAGGTGTCTCCATTGGTATGGAGTACATACAATATGTGATCAGATTCACCACATTTGAAACCAAGTCGAAGAAATAAATTGTTCATCTTAGCATACAAAACTTGGGGAGCCTACTTCAAACCATAAAGCAACTCCTTGACTCGAAAAAACAAGTTAGAATATGTCACAAAACTAGGTGGTTGTTCCGTGAAAAATTATTCAAATAGTTATCCATGAATAAATGCATTATTCACATTTGTCTAACGGGTTTTCCATCCAAAGTGAGCAGCAAGGGAAAGAATCAGTCGAACAAAGTTCATCTTTGCAAGAAGGGAAAATGTTTCAATCTATTCGATGCCTTCTTATTGAGAAAATACCTTCACAACTAGGCATGATTTATGTTGTTCAAAAACACCATTAGAGGTAAATTTGGTCTTGTAGACCCATCGACATTTCACAATGTTATTTCCTTGCGGTCGGGGAACTAAGTGCTAAGTGTGATTCTTCGATAAAGAATCAATTAATGTCTACATAGCCTGCTTCCATTCAAGTCATCTTTCATAATCTGAGTAGGAAACAAGATCAGAAGTTTCAAGTACACGAGTCATCAAGGAAATGTTGGCATGTTTCTTTTGAATTCAAGTTTGTCGTCCAGAGGAAAAATCTCCAGCATCAACTCTAGCAGCTTCAATTGTCTTGGAAACCCATCTAGCTAGACAAGAGACATGTGAACTATGCTTCACTGCAGCAAGTCGATCAAAAGTCTAAGGGTATTCAATCAATGGACCAGTTGAAATAGAGGATGATAGAGTAGTCGACTCAGAGATCGATGAACCAATTGAAACAAGAACAAAGTTCGATTGTCCTGTCAAAGGACTGAAATATAGAACTAGAGGACTAGTGTCGGAGACAACATCAAAGGGATCATCTTGCATAAATCTAGAGGAGGTATTCAAAAACGTAATTCTAGAAGAATTCTCATCAAACTGTGCATTTCGTCTCATAATGATTTGTCGTTTTATAGGGTCAAACATTCGATAGGATTTCGACTCTTCAGAGTAGCCCATCATGGTAAAAGAATGAATTTTTGTATCCAACTTATTTATGCAATCATTAGAAATGTGATCATAGGAAACAAATCCAAACAAACGAAGGTGGTCAATTGAAGGATTATTTCCACACCATCATTCGATTTGAGTCATTGAAGGAACAACTCGAGTCGAGGTGCGATTAAGTGGACAGTTTTCATAATACACCACTTCAAAATAGAAGCGAGGAGGAAAATTTTTATCCTCCAAAAGACATCTAGCCATTTCGACTAGCATTCGATTATTGCGTTATGCAACGACATTCTATTGAGGTGTGTGAGGAACCGACCGTTTCCATTTAATACCATATTGAACCAGGTATTCTTCAAAGGGTCGATTTATACACTCACCACAATTATCTAATCTTAGGCACTTGATGGTTCAACTACATTGGTTTTCAGCAAAGGCTCTAAACTCCTCGAACTTTTCAAAGACAAGGTTCTTGTTCTTCATAAAATAAACCCATGTAAAGTGAGAGAAATTATCAATGAAAATCACAATATATCTTGCACCTACCATTGAAGGTATATTAATGCAACATAAATCATTGTGAACCAAATACAATAGGTTTTATGATCACCACGCTTCTCCATAGTCGAATGGTGCTTGATTATGCTTCCCAAACACATAGCCCTTACAAACTCCTTCATAGGGAAACACCTTCAACAAACTAGCAACCATGTTCTAATTTTCTAGTGTCTATAGAATTTATAAATCTAGGTGTCTGAGTCGCTCATGCCAAATTCGACTTCTCTCATTATTTTGAGCAACAAGTGCATTTGGTTCGGTGTCAAGTCAAGTCGTGTCATGCAATTTGTACAAATTGTCTGTCAGGTCAAGAAGCCCGTCGGCGACAATCGACTTGCCATTTTTCAAATCAAGATCATAGAACCAATCTATCCAAAATTCCACAATATTACATATTTGTGTTAATTGAGAAATAGAAAACATATTGGCATTGAGCCTTGTCACATGATAGACGTTGACGATCTTCCCATGACAGAAGGTAACATCACCTTGACCAACAACATCCCGAGAAAAATCATCAGCAACGTAGATTTTCCTCTCCTTAGATTCATCCAACCATGTGAACAAGGAGGCATCCTTAGCCATGTGATGAGTGCACCCAGAGTTGACTACCCATTCTTTCTGCGCAGTGAGACATGAAGGCCTGAGAAGTTCCAACTTGGAAGGTGAATTATCAATGGGTCAACGTACAACGGACACGTCTCCTTTAAGGAGTTTATTATTATCCTCTAAATCATCTCACTTATGTTGGAGAAATTTCTATTTTCAACACATTAGTTCAGTGGGAGTTAACCGACTAGTTCTATTTTAGACTTTCTATTTTTACCATCACTATTATGCATGCATGCATGCATTCCTAAGGAAAGTTATCTGCTTGATTGTTTTTTTTAATTATAGAATGTTTTTTCCTATATATGAGTGTATTCCACTCATTCATTGTATCATATTGATCATGATCTATGTATCAATCATCAACTCATTGGAGTAGTGTGAATATTTTTTCATTCTTCCATATTGAATCTATCTTCCTTTCTTGATAAGATTTGTGTGTGCATGCTTTGGCTAAATCTCTTGTGCAGGTTTCCACGAAACATTGACATGGTATCAGATCTATGCTACTTGGAGCAAGCCAGACAAGCCAAAGAATAAGGAAAATCAGGGTTTCGGCGAGCTAAATCCGTGGTTGTATCTTTCAGCAGATATTCCTCCCAAAATATTGTGTTTTTGAGGAAACGACCCTCTTGGAAAGTAAATCGACCCATTTTGGAAGGGGGTTTTCAACCGTTTGGCGATATTCTTCACCGTTTGCTCAAAACATAAGCCGCAAGATAGCCTCCTAAAACTGATACGAATTCGTGGTCGTACCTTTCAACAGTGATTGCTCCCAAAATATTATGTTTTTGAGGAAACGACCCATGTAGAAAGTAAATAGACCCATTTTGGAAGTGGGTTTTCAACCATTTGGAGAGATTCCTCACCATTTGCTCAGAAAGTAAGATGCAAGAGCATCTCCTGAAACTGATATGAATTTTCACTTAAGGTGTCATTTCTGTGGTGATTTCTTAATTTTTCACTTGCAGATTGAGAGTAAATTTTTAGGGGTTCTTAGAAACAATGGGAGAGATGGATAGGAAAACTATTATACAGTAAAACTTGGTGGTAATCCTCATACCATACAATTATTTTGATTGGAAGCCCAAGGCAGAATTCTAACTCAAAAGAAAAGGACTGTATAATTTGACGATGGCGACAAAAACAAAACCTACATCAATGATTGAAAAGATGATATGGGTGAACCATAAGGATGAGGCCACATGACTACTTCTTGAGTTAATCTCCACTGATTTATGGTTTCATTTTGTTGCATGCAAGACTCCAAACGAGATCTGGACCACCCTGGAAGGAATCTTTGGAAAGCAGGATGAGATGCGAGGTCATATGTTTGAGGTAGAGTTGAATACCTTAGACCCTAAAAGTTTTGATAATATGTATGATTTATTTACTAAATTTAAATCTTTGTTATTGAGCTTGGGTGAATGTGGTATTGATAATTCTACACAAGAGAAACAACTTATTCTAACAATCTTGGCCAAGCTAGGACCTAAATACGTTGTATATGTCTCCAATTTCCATTCTGGTAGATGTCTTTTTGGAAAAAATTGGAAAATGCCTACATTGGCTCAGTTCATTGAGTCTCTCACACAAGAGCAGACAAAACTCATACAAATGGGCCTCATGAAAGATCCCAAAGAACATGCACTCACCATGCATAATGGAAAAGGGTCATCCAAACATAACGTGAAGGAGGGATATTCCAAACCCTTTAATGATTCTTCAGATTTCAAGAATAAGAAGAAGGGAAAGCAGTGCACTTACTGCAATAAACCGAATCATGAAGAATCTGCATGCTTGAAGAAACAGATCAATCTTATGGCACATGAACTTCAGCAGAACAACCTTGGAAACTTCATTCCAGAGGGAGTCAAGAAGAAGAAGGAAGAAGATATTTCTCCTAAGAAAGGTAATCATCATGCTCTGATTGCAATTAATTCCTCATTTGATTCATGGATTATAGATTATGGTGCATCCCATCATATGGCAGTGAAAGAGGAAGTTTTCTCTTCCTTGAATCCATGCTCAATACCCCCTATTCTCATGGGGGATGATACTCCAGTAGCAGTAGGAAGAGAAGGGAGAGTGGAACTCCATAATGGCAGTTTTGAGAATGTTATACATGTTCCAAAGCTTTCTATGAATCTGCTCTTAGTTTATCAGATCACTCAGAAAGGTAAAAAGGTTGAATTTACATCAGGTTTAGTTTCAGTAATTGACATGCATGACAATTCCATCATTGCAATTGGTGAGGTGGATCACAAGTCAAGGTTGTATAAATTCACTAAGTTTTCTGATGATTACTCCTATATTCTACTTACACATAAGGAGAGTACTTTGCATGCACCTCCAGTGCAACATGCATATACTCTTGTTCTTCCATCAGTTTCATACATCAGAGATGATTCCATACACTCAGATTTTGTACATGGAAATGAGCAGGTAGTACAATCAGATAAGAAGCCAACGTCGAAGCTTCAACAGATGCACAAGAAGGCACAGACCACACTTCAGGCAATAGGAAACCTTGCAAGGAATCCATTGGATTTGAGGATGACTCGATCTCAACATGAGGATCCTTCTCATGTACTTTCAGCTTCAGAACCTGTGATGCCCATGCATTTCTATATGGTTCAATCTACTGATCTACAGAACTACAATAGGGTTGTGGGAAATCCATTATGGCAAGCAGCCATGAAGAAGGAGTATGACTCACTCCTATAGAACCGGACTTTGAATCTGGTTCCACATCCACCAGAAAGGAATATTTTTCAGGTGCAGATGGGTCCATAGGATCAAGAGGTACAAGGCTCGACAAGTTGCTAAAGGACTTCATCAGATCCATAAATATTTCTGCATCTTCACGAAGACTTTCAATGAGAAGAAGTTTCAGACTTTACGGGATCGTCTTACAGTGAAGAACACAGTTGTGTAGCAGTTGTTATTTTCTTCTTTTGATACATTATCTTTTGAGGGGGGGGTTGTTCCCACGTGGTTTTCCCTCTTTCCTCACTTTTATTCAGTGTTTATTAGTTGCATTGTACATCAGTACCTAAAATGGCCTAGTAGTCGGGACTCATTTTTTACTCCATAGTGATGTTCAGGGGGGGTGTTGGAGAAATTTCTATTTTCAACACACTAGTTCAGTGGGAGTTAACTGACTAATTCTATTTTAGACTTTATATTTTTACCATCACTATTATGCATGCCTGCATTCCTAAGGAAAGCTAACTGCTTGATTGCTTTTCTTAATTATGGAATGTTTTGCCTTATATATGAGTGTATTCCACTCATTCATTGTATCATATTGATCATGATCTATGTATCAATCATCATCTCATTGGATTAGTGTGAATATATTTTATCATTATTCCATATTGAATCTCCCTTCCTTCCTTGATAAGTTGTGTTTGTGCATTCTTTATCTAGATCTCCTGTGCAAGTTTCCATGAAACATTGACAACTTATTATAGAATAATTTCTCCACATGTCCATTCTTTCCAAAGTACTAACATGTATTCTTATTTTTATTGTGATGGGGTGTATCTATCGATCCCTTAGGTTTATGGTCTCAGTATGCATGTTTATCTGCAGAGGCATTAAATCGTACTTTATCCCTGGGATCCATCTTTCTCTTTCCCTTGAGAAAGTGGGCATGTTTTTCACCATCAATCTTTCCTTCCTCAAGCAATTTGTGTTGATCAGTAATCAAAAGTCCATAAAAATATTCAAAGGTATAATCCTTACCATCTTCCTTGCATTCTTTCTATTTGGTGCAAAAAGTCGACACAAACACGTCAAGTTGTGTTCTCAAGTTCATCAAGGCTAACTCAGTGAGCTTTCCATCCTTCTTCTGATAGTTCTTTCCGCACTCTCCCAATTTCAACTGGATTTCTTTGACACACGCCAAATATTCCTCCATTATATCAAAAGAATGAGGATTGAGAGAGATCAACTCTTTATCCAACTGCATGATGTGGCTCTCATTGACTTGGTCGAACAATGACTTCAAATTCTTCCAGACTTTATGAGGGTAGCTGATTCCACTGAGGTGAACTTGAATCTCCCATAATATGTAGGTCATGATTACCCCTATATCCTCATCCTTCTTGCCATAAACAACAAAATTTTCCTAGTCATATGTTGGATCTAGAATTGCAACCTTCATATATTGCCACAATCCTTTTATCTTCATTAGGGTTTCCACATCTAGTGCATATTGCATAATTTGATCTATTTGGAAAAGAATGATCATTCTTTTATTCCATATTCAATATATAGATAGAAATCAATATGTTTTAATAAGTTACAATCAACAAACCATCAACCCAGATTCAACCACACAATAAATCCAACTCAACAAGGTTTGCAAATAATAGGTCGAGGTTTTAAACCATCGGCTCTGATTCCATGTTGGGGAATAGGGTGGAACATGAAATTAAACATAAAAGATAGTACTATAGGTAATAAAAGAGGAACACAAAATTTTGAATATAGAGGTGGTGTCTAAGAACATTGTTACAACACTTAAGCAAAGTGCATTGTGATCATAACATCACAATGCATATTGGATATTGATCACCAGATCGCCATGTAGACAATGACCCAAGGGCTATGATATTTATGGACTCAATATCTAACCAAATTCCATTAAATATGAAATATATTTTTCACATGTAATCGCCATTTGTTAGAGTTGACTCTACCAAATCCATGCTATCGAGTCGGCTCGACAAGGATGCTCGACCTGATCAACTATTCATCCAACTTGTTGTCGATTGTTGGGTTGTTCAATCCACCGCTTGACTATATTCAACTACTGGTTGACTGCCCAACTGATAGGCACGTCGACTACTCAACCGACTAATGTAGTGTGTTGGTCAATTGGCCAACCGACTATATATATATATAGGTCGACTGTATGAGCGACTAAACCCATGAGATGTGTGGTGAACCATCAATGCTTGATGTTACAACAATACTTTCAAGCCTTGCTAGAAAATATTTTACCTACAAAGTTTGAAGGATAGTTAGAGATATAATTTGGGTGGAGGAGATCACATTGCATCCAAGCTAAGGATTTACACTACCATATCTTTGAAGATCCAACACTGTCAGGATATTAGCCCTTCATCAACATGATATAATGAAATCCAAACCTGCAACTATTTGGATGGACAATAATGGGGATTAGAAGGAGAAACTGAGATAATGTGAGACAAAGAAGAGTAAGCTCTATGAAAATGCAGTAAGAGGAACTTACATAAACAAGAGGCTCCTCGAACAATAAATCATAATCTTCTTTCCTTCCATATAGCAAGAGGATGAGAAAGATTTTTTGGGCATAAAGAGATACTCAATAGATCATACCCATGTTACAAATGGCGTTGAAGACAAATCCCAGATTATCTTCCAAAAAACTTAGTGTTGGTAGCTTGTCTATATTGAAAATATTGGTGGTGAAAGAATTGTAAGTGTAATGCTCAAATCATATTTGTTATATAGTAATTTATGTAGTAAAGAATTGGTCATGCAATATTTTTTATTTGTTTTTAGATAGGAAAATGGAGGTTATTGTGCAATCTACCTACGAACTTCTACTTGTATTTTGGGTCTTCCACCCATATTATAAATAATAATAATAAAATTATGCTTTCTCTAAATTTGTATATTTTCTACCACATGCTGAAAATTTTTTGATAAGAGAAGCACACAGATAAAGGTCATATGGGAAGAATGTTCCCTATAGAAAGTTTAAGTATATACACATTGAAGTTAAGATTTTTTTATTATAGAAGGAGTCACTAAGAGGATTCAAACATTGATTTCTTTCATAAGTGAACTCCCAAGGAAGGGGGCATCTACAGAAAAGAGGTCACAAGTGATCTGGAGGTCAAGATGGAAATAATCGAAAATAATCCTTGAAGAGTCATTGAAGATAGGAAAAATCAGTGGAATGTGATTACATGATTGGGAATAGTCATGATAGTGACTTCAATCTAAGGTCATCTCTGGATTTATCAACTTGGAATATCCATTGACCCCATGAAAGGGACTTGGATAGAGAAAATTTTATCATAGATGCTACACCAATTTAAAGAAAGAAAAAAATATCAGAAATAAGCATGAAAGAACCATTGGAAGAAAAGGATATGAAAGGTTTGAAAAAATTCCCAATGGATGGTGATTTGATGATAAGAGTTTACCAAGAATAATTGAGATCACAATTAGAAGTTAAACTAGAATAGCCATTGGATATTAGGTTAAAGGAGGGACTAGTGATATCCTTATGGAAGAAACTTCAATCAATTGGAAAGATCCAATATTGTTATCGAATCCGCTATTTTGGAAGAACCATCAGATATTAGGATGAGGGATGGTTATAGATATGTCCCATCAGAATAAAATCTGATGAAGAATATAAATGATGTGATAGAAAATATAAAGAAAATAGTTAAGGGTATGTGTTAGAATTTTAAGGTTTGATCAGTTGAATGATTAAACTAATGCTTGATTATTGTTTATTTGTAAGAATTTGAACGCAGAATAATAAGTAATAGTGACTGAGAGTTATTAAACAGAAGGTGGTTACTATTGGAAATGAACCATTAGTTGTTGGAATATTGTTTAATACTAAGAAAGGCGATGAATCAGTATTATCCTTTTTCAACAATTTAAAACCACTTAATTATTAATTTTATCAAGTCAAAACAAATGATCAAAAAAAAGGTACAGTACACAGAATTTAAACGTGGAAAACCTAACTTCACAAATGTTCTTCTTATTTTCAATAAATATTACATTTAATTTATGAGCTCCAACTCAAAGGAAACACCAATTCCCTTTTTTACTAGCAACAACTAGAAGGAGGCTGCAACCCCCTAGATTTTACCAACACCGACTGGAGGGAAGCACCAACTCCCTAGTTTCTTCATCTATAACTAAAAATATTCTACAACACCTTGTTTTACTAGCTTCAACTGGAAGGAGGCTACAACCTCCTTTGCAGGCTCCAACCCGCCCTAGCACCACCCAACCTCCCATTTTATGATAAGTACTTCAATATTCAAATATTCATAATCTTCCTTGGATTTTGCTGCAGATATTCATTTACTTTCTTGGCCTCTGAGTATGTTATTGATCTTCAAATTTCAAGCACAGAGACACACCCTCTTTCAACAAGAATGTATGTTTATATAGTATTCCAATGGTCATGTACAACTGAAAAATTGAACCTCTTCAATATAGGAATGTATCTCTTCATTATAAGTATGTGTCTTTTCAATATAAGATATTAATCATACTATTTTAATTAATACAATGTCAATGAACCATTGTGCCTCATAGATCATTTATTCATGTTTTCAATTGGGTCAATAGATTTTGACTATCATGATTTAATTCACTTTTTACCTTACCATAGCTAAATACCGCCATGTTTTTCAAATACCATGTGCTCTTTCACCTTTTCCCTTTTTATTTAACTCCACTTTCACTTTTACCTTTTTCTTTAATCCAATTTCACTTTACATTTTTCTTTATTCCACTTTCATATTTACTCCTCTTTTACGTAAACTCCACTTCCACCTAACTTTTCAAATTTTGTTATTTATTAAAGTCATATTTATATTTAGTCCACTTTCATTTCCACTTTTGTGTAAACTCCATTTCCACTTAACTTTTCCACTTTTTTATTTATTAAAGTGATACCAATGTCACATTTATATTTAATCACTTACTAACCTTTGACATATATTTGATCACTTACTAACCTTTGAAATCAATGACAATTTATTCAACAATTGACTACCTGAGTGGATCTAACCATTGGTGGCTGCTGGAAATTGTTTGGGTTTGAAGGGTCGTCCAACTTCAGCCTGGAAAAAATGTTGACCAAAATTGTAAAGTCCCACACCGTTCTGACAACAAAAGCGACGTACAATTCAATTTTTCTTTTTAAAGTTGTGTTAGGTAAATAAAACATCATAAAAATAGCAACATCATCGTCACAGATTAAACATATATTAACAAAACAAATTAACGCATTATCAATAAATTATGACTCAAGACGACACGTCAAAGATCCTGATAAATCCACGACGCAAAATAAATTATCAATTATATTAGTGGCACGAATCCCAAACACTCAGTCATGCACTCATCAACAATAAAGTGGCGCATGAGCAAAAAAATGTAACATAAACACACATCGACATACTAAGGTGAAAGAGTGTTCTCAATTAATTCACTGTGCAAGAGCAATTTGTTCTAAAACAACATGCATCCACATAATCACACACAAGAGTAAATGTCAACTTTATTTTCCTAGCGCGAAGGTGATCATCAATCCTATATTGAAGGCGCAAGAATCTATAGCAAGTAGTCATAAGTCGCATTGATTCAAGGTGCAAAGATTCTATCAAATCAATTATCTATACACTAACATCACTTCAAGCACGCAAGGTAAACTAGTTCTAAATCCATCATTCATTCACATAAGTAATGGCGCAAGAGGTTATCAAACTTAATCAACTAAATGTCAACATTAAATTGTGGGTGCAAGAGAAGTAATTAAGCTAAACATTGTCCATCCCTAATCACTCCAATACGCAAGCACTCCAATATTTAATCACAGCAAAATGAAAGGCGCAAGGTAAACTAGCAACTTAATCATTCCTCAATCATTATTAATCATTGCACAAGAGTAACTATCGATTTATTCAGGGCACAGCAGATCGAGTAATCAATCAATCAAACATCAACTGTCTACATGACACTTCGTAATGACATTAACTTCAAGACGCATAACTTATCATCAACTTCAACTTGAAGACGCAAGGAAAATGAAGAACTCGATCATTTACACAACATCGTTAACCCAAGTCTCAAGGAACTCTAAGAACTCAATCAACGTATAATCGACATAATTTCAAGGCGCTAGGATAAATTAAATTGCATAATTGTCCATACATGCATTATTCAAGGCGCAAATTAAACAACTCAATAAAAATACATCACCCCAATTTATTGTCTGTTACCATTATTTAAGGAAGGACTCCAGTTATCAATAATAAAATTCAAATTAAGCAAACTCAAGGATCTTCAAATCACATCTACTCCTAAAATTGTACTACGCATCCACACCCCGGTACAATAAATTAAACAAGGTTCAAGCTGGAGGGAGAAAACAAGGGGAAAAATTCCACCAATGCACAGAAGGGATGAATTGAAGGAGGTTTAGTTCTGAGGGTTAAAAGCGCTAAGAGAAAACTTTTATTTTAAGAAAATAACCGCAGCTAAGCAACGGAAAATTCGTTGGGAAAAATTACCTTTCTAGGTGAAAATCCTTGGGAAACAAGCTGGTGGGAACGCAAATATCAACCCTGGTAAAAACGTAGAGTGTCATGCAAATCACTTGGAAAATGGGAGGAATAAATGCGCAAGGGACATACTGGAAAAACACAATGTGACAGGGTAATTCACCTGGAAATCGGGAGGAAATAGTGCATAAAGTATATCCTGGAAAAACACAATGTGACAGGGTAATTCACCTGGAAATCAGGAGGAAATAATGCATATAGGATCTCCTGGAAAAAAAGCAGTAGGAGAGACCTGAAATGCAGAGAAAAAAAAAGTAAGAACATATATATAACATTTGCCAAGTTCGGTTCGGCTTCAGGAAGATTATTGCTTTCTTGCGCCTTCTCTGGAAGACTCAAATTATCTACACTTCTATAGCTAGGGTAAATACTGGGTGAATTCTTTTGTTTTGAGACTAGGGAACCAGTAAAATTTTACACAAGGGCAGGGACGCATCACCCAACAAAATAAAGGATCAAGTTTCCCTTCCGTTGGGATACACTTCGATCTATCTCGGCTCTGGTCGGGCCACAATTCTCCTATCTACAGTAAACTCGCGTGGATTTCGTTTCTTACTTCTCGTTTATTTTTCTCGCACTCCTGTCCAGAGGGCTTATGGAATCCCTGGCATATCGTCTATGGGGATTTATGCACGAGTTCTTAAACAAGTCATGCTTCATCATATGACCATGCATATATATTTAAAAGTTTAAATATTATAAAATCAACTTCAGTTTACATCCGTGCATATATATTTAACAGTTTAAATCTTATAACATCAATCTTTAGTATACGTACCTTGACCGAAGAAGAAGACTCTGGAGTTGTTGATATGTGTTGTGCTCCCTCCTGTCTCTCGCTTGCTAACTATGGAAACTTCACTGGTACCTTCCAACTAATGATAGGGGTACTCTTCTTCCCCCTTAGATCCCTGAGCCGCAAAGGGCCCATACACACAATCCAAGAATAATATATCACCCAGCTCGCCTCGCAAGGTTGATATACCACTCTCTAACCGAGCTGGGAATCCCAACTCCCACAAGAAAAAGCAGTCAAGAAAAATATCGACAGCGTAACCTTACGCCTACCAGTCGTGATCCATAACCCTCCCCCGCCATCCTTTTTATAGAGTTTTCTTAGTGATTAGTTTCCCAAGTCCTCATTAGATTCATTTTATTAAATTTAATTAGGATAAACCTCCCTCGTACACATGTCACCCGATCCCTTAGTTGCACCACAAAATCAATTTATTAATTAATTAAATTTTCCTATTTCCCTCACCCACCTAAAAGCATTCCTAAAAATGCTCCTCGATGTCCCTTTATTCTCTTACATTCCTTAAATGACTGACGCATTTCTTAAAACTTAGTTGAGATCACAATTAAAAGGTTCCAAAGACTAGATTCCCTACTATGTTAGACATTCCCCTTTTCCTTAAGTTTACCCTTTTCTTCTAAGTATAGATTTAGCAAGTTTAGATATAAACAACAATTTACCCTTTTAATAATTTAATCCTTCATTAAAATTTTACTTTAATTATTAATGTTTGAATTTTCTTTACCCCCTTCTTATTACATGTCCATTTAGTTTTTTTTGTTCATGTGTTCTACTTAGACCTAGGTTTTAAATTCACTAGGCTTGGAGACAGTTTTTAAGGGAAAAATTAGTTATTAAACTTTACTCATACCATCATTCATTTTAAGGCTGACCAGGTCCTAAGGAGGCATAGTTTTCTAGGCACTAGGTTTATTAACTTACTAGAGTTAAAATCGTGGCGTGTCCTTCAAAACGCACTACGTGCTCCAAGGGTGCCACTCGTTTGCATTCATGTTTTATTTGCGTGACGTGCCCTTCAAGACACACTACATGCTCCAAGGGTGTCACTCGCTTTTTGACTGATTTTGGTAGACGTCAAACCCCTGGAGTCAATACTCCGTCAGGTGACATTGTGGGAGACTAAGGGCCTCTAAGGAATAAGAACCCTGCTTTATTGTGCACCCATTAGAATCATCATGAACGACTATCACAGTCTGTCTCACGGCGTTGTGGATCTCTTGAACTAGGTAATCGTTAACCTACAACTCAAACCATGATGGGAGTGCTAGTAGTATGTGGCAGAGTTGTTGCCACACCTCTCCCTCAATATATATGGTTGTCATGCATGACTCGTTTACTCCTAATGTGAGTCTGGTTAGCAAGTTATCGTCAACCTGCATCCATCAACAAAATGTGTCAGAAATAATAATCAACATCATAATATCTAGTCATATGTCACATATGTAATATCAAAAACATTCAAACCATAACAGTCCACTCCCTAACTCGATCTAGAGTCCAAGGAGATCAATCGATGCCATTGGCATCCTCAAACGTCCAGAGTCTTTCACACTCAAGAAAACCAGTCAATAACACATGTCGATATAAATATAACAAGATAACATATCATCAGATCCTAAACATCCCATAATCATAATCAAGACAGTAAATCATATAATGATCCAGATCACTTGCACGCAAGTGTCCTCAATGAATAAGTCCAATCAAGGGTGCTCAAGAGCGAGATGTTACAAAAACTTGTTATGAAATATCGACTATTGTGTTGATCTGACAAACTCAAGGGTTCTCAATGCTGCATCAACAAATTTCCCTTCAACTAGGCTCTAAAATGATAGTGCACGAGAAAGTGTTCAAGAGGGTGACTCACCAGTATTCATTATTTTCATCACGATCCTATCTTAACAGAATATACAGTCACCAAGACAACTCGACTGAACCAATGTAGTAATTGAAATTGTCTAATTTTTTTATTTTCATTCTTTTATTCTTTCAAAGCACTCGACCAAGCGATCCCTTGTATTTCGATAGTCCATTGTGTTCCTATAACTCAATATTCATGTATATTTTATTGCAGTTTCATTTCATACTCCACTATGGTACTTCTTGTCTTCATGTTGACATCAATGCCAACATGATATTTCCATCAATCTCCCCCTTTGGAATTGATGACAACACATCGTAAAACAAAATTCTCCCCTAACAAGGAGTAATTATTTTACCATCATTTTCTCCCCCTTTGACATCAATGTCAAGGCCTCTAATACTAGAATGAGGTTCATCACCAATTTTTTTGTTGCTCATCCTTTTTTCTTTTCTTTTTTTTTCAGTGAAACTTTTTCCATCCTCTAATTTTGAAAGCTCCCCCTGTCAACATTTCTCCCCCTATCATCATGACCTCTTTTTTTTATTATTGTAGTAAGAATACTCCCAGATTTTGCCTTATATGTCCAGATGCTTCTTTAGGCTGGTTTTAGTGAATATGTCTGCTATCCGCTCCTTTGAACCAACATACTCCAATATAACATTTTTTCACTAACTTGCTCTCTCAAGAAATGATACTTGATGGGATATGTGTGTTCTTTTCATGCATGACTGGATACTTGGAGATGTTGATGGCACTTGTATTGTCACAATATATAGGTATCATATGATTACATTCAATTTTAATATCCTCCAATGTTTGTATCATCCATAATATTTGAGTGCAACATTCAACAGCTGTAATATATTCGGCCTTTTCTATAGATAGTGAAATTGATGACTATTTTCTAATTGACCATGAGACTAGACATTCCCCTAAGAAAAATGCATTTCCACTAGTGCTCTTTTTTTCATCCACACTACTAGCCCAATCAAGATCTATATAGGAAATTAGTTCAAATCCTTTATTCCTTGGATATCATAAGCCAAATTCTGATGTTCCTTTAAGATATCTAAATATTCTCTTGAAAACCATCACATGTGATTCCTTGGGAGATGATTGAAATCTTTCCACCATTCTTATTGTTTGCATGATATCAGGTCTCAATGTAGTCAAATTAAGTAGGCTCCCAACCATATATCTGTAGGGAGTTGAATCTACAAAAGGTGACTCATATTCCTTGTTGAATTTGTAGCTTGTTTTCATTGGAGTGCTAACAGGTGCACTTTCATCCATTCCAAACTTTTTAAGTATCTCTTTTAGGTATTTGGACTGAGTAATAAACATTCCTTTCAGTAACTGAGTGATTTGAAATCCAAGGAATAAATTTATCTCTCCAATCATAAACATTTCAAACTCTTTTGACATTTCTTAAGAAAATTTATGACTTAATTCATCATTGTTGCATCCAAATATGATGTCATCCACATAGACCACTGTGACTAACAAACTGTCTTTTTCAATTCTAAAATAGATATTGTTGTTAGACATGCCTGTTTTGAATCCTTGTTGTAGCAGGTACTTATCCAATTATGCATACCATGCACTGGATGTTTATTTAAGGTCGTAGAGTGCCTTCTTCAATCTATACACTTGTTCTTATTTTCCCAGTTTTTCAAATCCTTCTGGCTTCTCTGTGTAAACTTATTTTTTTAGGTATCCATTCAGAAATGTCGACTTTACATCCATCTGATAGACTTTAAAAATTTTAAAGAATGAGTATGCTAGAAATAATCCGGTGGATTCCATTCTTGCAACTAGAGAAAAGGTTTCTTCAAAGTCAATCCCTTATACTTGTGCATACCCTTTGCACACCAATATTGCTTTATTTTTTATAATTTGACCATCTTCATTAAATTTATTTTTAAAAATCACTTAGTCCCTACCACTTTTTTTATTTTTTGGTCTTGGGACAAGTTCTTTGGTCTGGTTTTTCTCTATTTGATCCAGCGCTTCATTCATGGAGTTGATCCAATATTCATCTTTACTAGACTTTGAAAATGTTTTGGGTTCTATTAAGGATAGTAAGGCTTGTTCTGATTTGTACATTAGTTTTCTTCTTGTTTCAACTCCAACACTCTTAATACCAAGGATTAGACTTTCTAGATGATTTATTTGTACTATCCTTGATGGTGCTTTTGTATCTTGTCTTGGTGACTCTTCTTCTGCGTTTTCTTGTTGTTATTCTTCTTCCTTTTCTTCTTCACGTTGTGAGTCTTTATCTTGTATATCTATACTTTCTTCATCATCAACATCTCTTATTCTTTCATTAATTTGTGGATTAACTTGAGATTTGATCCCTTTTGTTTTTAGATCATCCATTTTTACATTTTCACTTTCCACAATATTGTGTAGCCTTGAATTATAACATTTGTAGGAATTTTTTGTGGATGAGTAACCATGAAATATGCCTTCATTGGTTTTGGAATCAAAATTTTCTAGGTTATCGTCATCTCTCTTTATGTAGCATTTTCTCCCCAAAAATTTGAAGTTCTTAACTGATGTTGGACTTCCATACCATAACTCATATGGTGTTTTGTCAGTTAACTCTAAGCTTTCCTCTGTTAAGTATGTATACAGTTGTATACACTACTTCTATCCAATATATATCTGATAGCTTGGTTTCATTTAGCATAGTTTTGGATGCCTCTTGAACAATTCTATTTTTCTTTTCAACGACTCCATTTTGTTGAGTCCCTGGAGCATAAAAGTGTCTTTTGATTCCATGAGTTTCACAAAACTCATGGAATTTGTTGGAAGTAAATTCCCCTCCATTGTCTGACCCGAGACACTTGATTTTGATATCAGCCTCATTTTCAGGCAGTTCTTTGAAAGCTTTAAATTTTTCAAAATCTTCTAATTTTTATTTACACACCCAAGTCATTCTAGTATAGCCATCAATGAAAAAAAGAAAATAATATTCTCATTGTATACTCTTTGTTATTTTTGGCCCATATAGGTCAGTATGAACAAGTTCTAATAGTTTTGAGGTAGAATACTCTTTCGTCTTGAAACTTACTTTTGTTTGCTTCCCATGTTGGAAGTGCTTACAAACAGGGTTTGAAGGTTTTATAATTTTTGACATACCTCTCACAGCTTCCTTGTTACTTACTTTTACCAGATTATCAAAATTTGTGTGTCCCATTCTTCTATGCCATAGCCAATTTTCATCTATTTGACTCATGCAACATTTTTCCTCTTTTTATGTATTTAAGATATAAACATCACTTAGTGTCCTTGTTGCAGTAGGTACTAATTTTCCAGAGTCTTATTTTCTAATCTCACATTTTTTAGAGTAAAAAATGAGAATGTGTCCTTGATCACATGTTTGGCTCACACTTAGGAGATTAGGTTTGAAATTTTCAACTAATAGGAAATTTTCTGCTTTAGTTCTATCATTTCCCAGACTAACTATCCCCTTACCAAGTATTTTGGTAGAGACGTCATATCCAAATGTAACCTTTCCTTTCTTCTCCTTTTTCAGGATGAGGAATTTGTTTTGATATCCTACCATATGTTTTGAACACCCACTGTCGAAATACCATTGAATTCTTTTATCTTTGGCATACAATGCTACCTTACATTTTGTTTCCTTTTGTTTTTATTTCCATATCTTCTTATGTTTTTCTTTTAGAAAATTTGAAGTATTTGTCTTCATGGTAGATTCTAATAATTTGCAATTACTAGATTTATGACCATAATTGTTACATTTGTAGTATTCGATGGTGTAATCTAGTAGTAGATAAAATGAATTATAGTTTCTACTTATTTGATTGCTAGTAGACTTGTTGTTCCTATGGCCTGATATTCTTGAACACTTTTATGCAAGTTCTTTTTATAATCTTTATCGTCTAATGCTTTATGCCCAAAATTATGACAAGAAAAATAGTAGCCAAGAATGAGTTGTTGATACCTTTTTGGAGGAGTTCTTCTTGGAGTAGTATTTCTTCTGTAATCATTTCTTTTTGGACAGACTGCAGATCTCTGTTGAGTAGAGTCATTTTTTATCTGGTTATTTTCTCTTTTAAAGGAGCTCTGAAGAGTAGTTGCATAAGTCTTTGGATTATTATCACTTTTTTGTATATCAAATTTTAATCCTTTATTAGTTTTCTTATGATCATAACCCAATCCAACCTTATTACTTGATGGTGTTTGATTGTTAAGGATGTCATCCAATATTTTTGAACTACTTTCAAACTTTGAAAGTTTAGTTCATTTTTCAAGTTTCCTTCTTAGAATAACTATTTCAGTCTCTAATTTTTCACAGTTTTGTTCCTTGTCATTAAGTCATTTACTTAATATTTCTTCAATTATTTTAGTTTCTTGTAGTTGAGTTTTTAAATCAATAATGATTTGTTATGTTTTCTTGATGCTTTTTAAACCTTCTTCTTCTCTTGATTTTTGTTTTTCCTTATAATATAATAATTGTTATTTTAATGATTTGTTCTTCCTTCTATATATTCTTAGTACTTCGAGGGCACTAATGAGTTCTCCTTCAACTTCTGGAATTTATTCATTTTCATAATTGTTATCTTCAATAATGTCATTTTGAGTTTCTATGCCCATAAATAGAACCTTTGTATCATCATGTTCACTCATGTCAGATGAGCTACCGTCTTCTTTAGAATAAAAGTTTTTATTTTTCTTATATAATTTATTTTTATATTGGGATTTATTCTTTTTATGTTCTTTCTGATTGTAAGTTTTTTCATCGTCACTATATTTTTCCTTGGGATAAGTACATTTGGAAGCAAAATGTTCAATTTTTCCACAATTGAAGCATTTGAAAGGTAACTTCCCTTTGTGTTTACCAGATCCTTTCTTGAAGTTTTCTTCTTCCTCATCGGATTTGTATGAGTTGCTTTAATTTGATACATGTTCATGGTTTTTAGTTCCTTTTGAGAATTTGAATGTTGTTTCACCTTTTCAAGGTTTTTCTTGTCATGTTCTCATTCCATAGGCTGTGATAATCCCATGTAGTTCATCCATTGTGAGTTTGTCAATATTCTCTCGATCTTCCAAGGTATATGATTTGGGATCATATATCATTGGGAGTGATATTAGTACCTTTTGGACTACTATTTTGTCATCTAATTCTTCTCCTAGTCCTCTAATTGTGTTGGCAAATTCATCTACTCTTAGAAGATATTATGCAATGTTTTCTTCTTCTTTCATCTTCAAGCTTTCAAACTGTCATTTGTGCATTTCAAGCTTTGCTTGCTTGACTTTGGCATCTCCTTCATAGATGATTTGTAGTTTGTTCCAAATCTCTTTTTCTTATTTACAATGCATGATTTTGACAAATACATTATTTGCTAATCCACCTAGAATTTCATTTATTGCTCTTGAATTATCATTGTAGAGTTTCTTTGCAGTTGTATCTGAAGGAGAAATTTATGGTACATCATAACCCTTTATCACAGATAGCTAGACATCACATACCAGTGGCATTAGGTAACTTCTCATTCTTATACTCTAGAATTCATAGTTATCTCCTTTGAATAATGGAGCTTTGTTTGAGGACATCCCTTCTTGTTGATCCATTGTGGTTTCTTAGAATCTTCCTTCCAATGATTAGATTGTAATGAAGGAATCCACTCTGATACCAATTGTTGGAATATCTTTTAATACTCAAAGGGGGGTGAATCAATATTATCTTTTTTCAACAATTTAAAACCACTTAATTATTAATTTTATCAAATCAAAGCAAATGATCAACAAAAAGATACAGTACATAGAATTTAAACATGGAAAACCAAACTTCACAAATGTTCTTCTTATTTTCAATAAATATTACATTTAATTTATGAGCTCCAACTCAAAGGAAACACCAATTTCATATTTTACTAGCAACAACTAGAAGGAGGCTACAGCCCCCTGCATTTTACCAGCATCGACTGGAGGGAAGCACCAACTCCCTAGTTTCTTCAGCTATAACTGGAAATATGTTACAACACCTTGGTTTACCAGCTTCGACTAGAAGAATACTACAACCTCCTTTGCATGCTTCAACATTCCCTAGAACCACCCAACCTCCCTTTTTATGATAAGTACTTCAATCTTCAAATCTTCATAATCTTCTTTGGATTCTATTACATATATTTATTTACTTTCTTGGCCTCTGACTTTGCTATTGATCTTCATATTTCAAGAATAGATACACGCCCTCTTTCAACAAGAATTTATGTTTATATAGTCTTCCATGTACAACTGAACAATTGCACCTCTTCAATATAGGAATGTATCTCTTCATTATAAGTATGTATTTTTTCAATATAAGATATTAATCATACTATTTTAATCAATACAATGTCAATGAACCATTGTTCCTTTTATATCATTTAGTCACATTTCCAATTGGGTCAATAGATGTTGACTATCATGATTTAATTCACTTTTTACCTTACCATAGCTAAATACCACCATGGTTTGCAAATACCATGTGCTCTTTCACTTTTTTACTTTTTCTTTAACTTCACTTTCACTTTTACCTTTTTTTTTAATTCAATTTCACTTTTACCTTTTTCTTTATTCCACTTTCAGATTTACTCCACTTTTACGTAAACTTCACTTCCACCTAACTTTTCAACTTTTGTTATTTATTAAAGTCATATTTATATTTAGTCCACTTTCATTTCCACTTTTGCGTAAACTTTGTTTCCACTTAACTTTTCCACTTTTGTATTTATTAAAGTGATACCAAGGTCACATTTATATTTAATCACTTACTAACCTTTGACATATATTTGATCACTTACTAAACTTTGACATTAATGACAATTTATTCAACAATTGACTGCGTGAGTGGATCTAACCATTGGTGGTTGTTGGAAATTGTTTGGGCTTGAAGGGCCATCTAACTTCAGCCTAGAAAGAATGATGACCAAAATTTTCTACGAAATATYGACTACCATGTTAGTTAGACAGAGTCAAGGGTTCTCGRTGTTGCATCAACAAATTTTCCTTCGACTACACTTTGAAATGATAGTGCACGAGAAAGTATTCAAGAGGGTGACTCACCAGTATTCGTTCTGTTCATCACGATCATGTCTCAACATAATATATAGTCACCAAGACAACTCGACTCGACCGGTTGAAATTGTTTCATTTTTTCATTTTCATTCTTTCAAAGCACTCAACCAAGCGATCCCCTGTATTCTGGTAGTCCACTGTGTTCCTGTAACTCAATATTCTTGTAGATTTTACTGCAGTTCCATGTAATACTCCACTATGGTACTTCTTGTCTTCATGTTGACATCAATGCCAACATGATATTTCCATCAATCTCCCCCTTTGGAATTGATGACAACACATCGTAAAACAAAATKCTCCCCTAACAAGGAGTAATTATTTTACCATCATTTTCTCCCCCTTTGACATCAATGTCAAGGCCTCTAATACTAGAATGAGGTTCATCACCAATTTTTTTGTTGCTCATCCTTTTTTCTTTTCTTTTTTTTTCAGTGAAACTTTTTCCATCCTCTAATTTTGAAAGCTCCCCCTGTCAACATTTCTCCCCCTATCATCATGACCTCTTTTTTTTATTATTGTAGTAAGAATACTCCCAGATTTTGCCTTATATGTCCAGATGCTTCTTTAGGCTGGTTTTAGTGAATATGTCTGCTATCCGCTCCTTTGAACCAACATACTCCAATATAACATTTTTTCACTAACTTGCTCTCTCAAGAAATGATACTTGATGGGATATGTGTGTTCTTTTCATGCATGACTGGATACTTGGAGATGTTGATGGCACTTGTATTGTCACAATATATAGGTATCATATGATTACATTCAATTTTAATATCCTCCAATGTTTGTATCATCCATAATATTTGAGTGCAACATTCAACAGCTGTAATATATTCGGCCTTTTCTATAGATAGTGAAATTGATGACTATTTTCTAATTGACCATGAGACTAGACATTCCCCTAAGAAAAATGCATTTCCACTAGTGCTCTTTTTTTCATCCACACTACTAGCCCAATCAAGATCTATATAGGAAATTAGTTCAAATCCTTTATTCCTTGGATATCATAAGCCAAATTCTGATGTTCCTTTAAGATATCTAAATATTCTCTTGAAAACCATCACATGTGATTCCTTGGGAGATGATTGAAATCTTTCCACCATTCTTATTGTTTGCATGATATCAGGTCTCAATGTAGTCAAATTAAGTAGGCTCCCAACCATATATCTGTAGGGAGTTGAATCTACAAAAGGTGACTCATATTCCTTGTTGAATTTGTAGCTTGTTTTCATTGGAGTGCTAACAGGTGCACTTTCATCCATTCCAAACTTTTTAAGTATCTCTTTTAGGTATTTGGACTGAGTAATAAACATTCCTTTCAGTAACTGAGTGATTTGAAATCCAAGGAATAAATTTATCTCTCCAATCATAAACATTTCAAACTCTTTTGACATTTCTTAAGAAAATTTATGACTTAATTCATCATTGTTGCATCCAAATATGATGTCATCCACATAGACCATTGTGACTAACAAACTGTCTTTTTCAATTCTAAAATAGATATTGTTGTTAGACATGCCTGTTTTGAATCCTTGTTGTAGCAGGTACTTATCCAATCTTCCATACCATGCACTGGATGTTTATTTAAGGCCGTAGAGTGCCTTCTTCAATCTATACACTTGTTCTTATTTTCCCAGTTTTTCAAATCCTTCTGGCTTCTCTGTGTAAACTTATTTTTTTAGGTATCCATTGAGAAATGTCGACTTTACATCCATCTGATAGACTTTAAAAAATTTAAAGAATGAGTATGCTAGAAATAATCCGGTGGATTCCATTCTTGCAACTAGAGAAAAGGTTTCTTCAAAGTCAATCCCTTATACTTGTGCATACCCTTTGCACACCAATATTGCTTTATTTTTTATAATTTGACCATCTTCATTAAATTTATTTTTAAAAATCACTTAGTCCCTACCACTTTTTTTATTTTTTGGTCTTGGGACAAGTTCTTTGGTCTGGTTTTTCTCTATTTGATCCAGCGCTTCATTCATGGAGTTGATCCAATATTCATCTTTACTAGACTTTGAAAATGTTTTGGGTTCTATTAAGGATAGTAAGGCTTGTTCTGATTTGTACATTAGTTTTCTTCTTGTTTCAACTCCAACACTCTTAATACCAAGGATTAGACTTTCTAGATGATTTATTTGTACTATCCTTGATGGTGCTTTTGTATCTTGTCTTGGTGACTCTTCTTCTGCGTTTTCTTGTTGTTATTCTTCTTCCTTTTCTTCTTCACGTTGTGAGTCTTTATCTTGTATATCTATACTTTCTTCATCATCAACATCTCTTATTCTTTCATTAATTTGTGGATTAACTTGAGATTTGATCCCTTTTGTTTTTAGATCATCCATTTTTACATTTTCACTTTCCACAATATTGTGTAGCCTTGAATTATAACATTTGTAGGAATTTTTTGTGGATGAGTAACCATGAAATATGCCTTCATTGGTTTTGGAATCAAAATTTTCTAGGTTATCGTCATCTCTCTTTATGTAGCATTTTCTCCCCAAAAATTTGAAGTTCTTAACTGATGTTGGACTTCCATACCATAACTCATATGGTGTTTTGTCAGTTAACTCTAAGCTTTCCTCTGTTAAGTATGTATACAGTTGTATACACTACTTCTATCCAATATATATCTGATAGCTTGGTTTCATTTAGCATAGTTTTGGATGCCTCTTGAACAATTCTATTTTTCTTTTCAACGACTCCATTTTGTTGAGTCCCTGGAGCATAAAAGTGTCTTTTGATTCCATGAGTTTCACAAAACTCATGGAATTTGTTGGAAGTAAATTCCCCTCCATTGTCTGACCCGAGACACTTGATTTTGATATCAGCCTCATTTTCAGGCAGTTCTTTGAAAGCTTTAAATTTTTCAAAATCTTCTAATTTTTATTTACACACCCAAGTCATTCTAGTATAGCCATCAATGAAAAAAAGAAAATAATATTCTCATTGTATACTCTTTGTTATTTTTGGCCCATATAGGTCAGTATGAACAAGTTCTAATAGTTTTGAGGTAGAATACTCTTTCGTCTTGAAACTTACTTTTGTTTGCTTCCCATGTTGGAAGTGCTTACAAACAGGGTTTGAAGGTTTTATAATTTTTGACATACCTCTCACAGCTTCCTTGTTACTTACTTTTACCAGATTATCAAAATTTGTGTGTCCCATTCTTCTATGCCATAGCCAATTTTCATCTATTTGACTCATGCAACATTTTTCCTCTTTTTATGTATTTAAGATATAAACATCACTTAGTGTCCTTGTTGCAGTAGGTACTAATTTTCCAGAGTCTTATTTTCTAATCTCACATTTTTTAGAGTAAAAAATGAGAATGTGTCCTTGATCACATGTTTGGCTCACACTTAGGAGATTAGGTTTGAAATTTTCAACTAATAGGAAATTTTCTGCTTTAGTTCTATCATTTCCCAGACTAACTATCCCCTTACCAAGTATTTTGGTAGAGACGTCATATCCAAATGTAACCTTTCCTTTCTTCTCCTTTTTCAGGATGAGGAATTTGTTTTGATATCCTACCATATGTTTTGAACACCCACTGTCGAAATACCATTGAATTCTTTTATCTTTGGCATACAATGCTACCTTACATTTTGTTTCCTTTTGTTTTTATTTCCATATCTTCTTATGTTTTTCTTTTAGAAAATTTGAAGTATTTGTCTTCATGGTAGATTCTAATAATTTGCAATTACTAGATTTATGACCATAATTGTTACATTTGTAGTATTCGATGGTGTAATCTAGTAGTAGATAAAATGAATTATAGTTTCTACTTATTTGATTGCTAGTAGACTTGTTGTTCCTATGGCCTGATATTCTTGAACACTTTTATGCAAGTTCTTTTTATAATCTTTATCGTCTAATGCTTTATGCCCAAAATTATGACAAGAAAAATAGTAGCCAAGAATGAGTTGTTGATACCTTTTTGGAGGAGTTCTTCTTGGAGTAGTATTTCTTCTGTAATCATTTCTTTTTGGACAGACTGCAGATCTCTGTTGAGTAGAGTCATTTTTTATCTGGTTATTTTCTCTTTTAAAGGAGCTCTGAAGAGTAGTTGCATAAGTCTTTGGATTATTATCACTTTTTTGTATATCAAATTTTAATCCTTTATTAGTTTTCTTATGATCATAACCCAATCCAACCTTATTACTTGATGGTGTTTGATTGTTAAGGATGTCATCCAATATTTTTGAACTACTTTCAAACTTTGAAAGTTTAGTTCATTTTTCAAGTTTCCTTCTTAGAATAACTATTTCAGTCTCTAATTTTTCACAGTTTTGTTCCTTGTCATTAAGTCATTTACTTAATATTTCTTCAATTATTTTAGTTTCTTGTAGTTGAGTTTTTAAATCAATAATGATTTGTTATGTTTTCTTGATGCTTTTTAAACCTTCTTCTTCTCTTGATTTTTGTTTTTCCTTATAATATAATAATTGTTATTTTAATGATTTGTTCTTCCTTCTATATATTCTTAGTACTTCGAGGGCACTAATGAGTTCTCCTTCAACTTCTGGAATTTATTCATTTTCATAATTGTTATCTTCAATAATGTCATTTTGAGTTTCTATGCCCATAAATAGAACCTTTGTATCATCATGTTCACTCATGTCAGATGAGCTACCGTCTTCTTTAGAATAAAAGTTTTTATTTTTCTTATATAATTTATTTTTATATTGGGATTTATTCTTTTTATGTTCTTTCTGATTGTAAGTTTTTTCATCGTCACTATATTTTTCCTTGGGATAAGTACATTTGGAAGCAAAATGTTCAATTTTTCCACAATTGAAGCATTTGAAAGGTAACTTCCCTTTGTGTTTACCAGATCCTTTCTTGAAGTTTTCTTCTTCCTCATCGGATTTGTATGAGTTGCTTTAATTTGATACATGTTCATGGTTTTTAGTTCCTTTTGAGAATTTGAATGTTGTTTCACCTTTTCAAGGTTTTTCTTGTCATGTTCTCATTCCATAGGCTGTGATAATCCCATGTAGTTCATCCATTGTGAGTTTGTCAATATTCTCTCGATCTTCCAAGGTATATGATTTGGGATCATATATCATTGGGAGTGATATTAGTACCTTTTGGACTACTATTTTGTCATCTAATTCTTCTCCTAGTCCTCTAATTGTGTTGGCAAATTCATCTACTCTTAGAAGATATTATGCAATGTTTTCTTCTTCTTTCATCTTCAAGCTTTCAAACTGTCATTTGTGCATTTCAAGCTTTGCTTGCTTGACTTTGGCATCTCCTTCATAGATGATTTGTAGTTTGTTCCAAATCTCTTTTTCTTATTTACAATGCATGATTTTGACAAATACATTATTTGCTAATCCACCTAGAATTTCATTTATTGCTCTTGAATTATCATTGTAGAGTTTCTTTGCAGTTGTATCTGAAGGAGAAATTTATGGTACATCATAACCCTTTATCACAGATAGCTAGACATCACATACCAGTGGCATTAGGTAACTTCTCATTCTTATACTCTAGAATTCATAGTTATCTCCTTTGAATAATGGAGCTTTGTTTGAGGACATCCCTTCTTGTTGATCCATTGTGGTTTCTTAGAATCTTCCTTCCAATGATTAGATTGTAATGAAGGAATCCACTCTGATACCAATTGTTGGAATATCTTTTAATACTCAAAGGGGGGTGAATCAATATTATCTTTTTTCAACAATTTAAAACCACTTAATTATTAATTTTATCAAATCAAAGCAAATGATCAACAAAAAGATACAGTACATAGAATTTAAACATGGAAAACCAAACTTCACAAATGTTCTTCTTATTTTCAATAAATATTACATTTAATTTATGAGCTCCAACTCAAAGGAAACACCAATTTCATATTTTACTAGCAACAACTAGAAGGAGGCTACAGCCCCCTGCATTTTACCAGCATCGACTGGAGGGAAGCACCAACTCCCTAGTTTCTTCAGCTATAACTGGAAATATGTTACAACACCTTGGTTTACCAGCTTCGACTAGAAGAATACTACAACCTCCTTTGCATGCTTCAACATTCCCTAGAACCACCCAACCTCCCTTTTTATGATAAGTACTTCAATCTTCAAATCTTCATAATCTTCTTTGGATTCTATTACATATATTTATTTACTTTCTTGGCCTCTGACTTTGCTATTGATCTTCATATTTCAAGAATAGATACACGCCCTCTTTCAACAAGAATTTATGTTTATATAGTCTTCCATGTACAACTGAACAATTGCACCTCTTCAATATAGGAATGTATCTCTTCATTATAAGTATGTATTTTTTCAATATAAGATATTAATCATACTATTTTAATCAATACAATGTCAATGAACCATTGTTCCTTTTATATCATTTAGTCACATTTCCAATTGGGTCAATAGATGTTGACTATCATGATTTAATTCACTTTTTACCTTACCATAGCTAAATACCACCATGGTTTGCAAATACCATGTGCTCTTTCACTTTTTTACTTTTTCTTTAACTTCACTTTCACTTTTACCTTTTTTTTTAATTCAATTTCACTTTTACCTTTTTCTTTATTCCACTTTCAGATTTACTCCACTTTTACGTAAACTTCACTTCCACCTAACTTTTCAACTTTTGTTATTTATTAAAGTCATATTTATATTTAGTCCACTTTCATTTCCACTTTTGCGTAAACTTTGTTTCCACTTAACTTTTCCACTTTTGTATTTATTAAAGTGATACCAAGGTCGCATTTATATTTAATCACTTACTAACCTTTGACATATATTTGATCACTTACTAACCTTTGAAATCAATGACAATTTATTCAACAATTAATTGCCTGAGTGGATCTAACCATTGGTGGCTGCTGGAAATTGTTTGGGTTTGAAGGGTCATCCAACTTCGACTTGGAAAAAATGATGACCAAAACTTGCTATGAAATATCAACTATCGTGTTGATCTGACAGACTCAAGAGTTTTTGGTGTTGCATCAACAAATTTCCCTTCGACTACACTCTGAAATGATAGTGCACGAGAAAGTATTCAAGAGGGAAAATCACCAGTATTCATTATGTTCATCACGATCCTATGTAACGACCCCTTCGTTACGCCTATGAATAGCGAAGTTCAATAGGAAAATTTTTGTTTTCTTTTTAACAAATAAGAAAATTTACGACATCACCTAAATCATATACATGCAAAAACACATGACATCTAACTAAGGTGACACATGATCAGAATATAACAAACTCTACAATATTATTGCGGAACGAAATTGCAAACCCTAATGCCAACCAATCTCATCATATTATCACCAATAACAATATTTTTTGCCGAATATAAAACTGCTTTCTACTTTACTATTAAAATCATACCGTTGCCACTYGCYCGCTTCGGAGACGTCCCTCGCGCTGTGCCGCTTCCCTCGCTCYGTGTCGCTTCTGCTTGCCGACCAAAGAAAGCTCACCGGTACCTCCCAGCCAAACGCTAGGGGTACTCTTCTTCCCCCTTAGCCCCCCGAGCCGCAAAGGGGCCACACAAGAACCAGAGATAAAATAGCGTCTCAGAAAGCCTCAACGGCTGAGCTACCACTCCAATCGCAGCTGAGATATACCCAACTCCTCACAAGTAACCCGTCAAGCCACAATTCGGTAGCGTAACGTTACGCTAACCGTCCTCCTTTCTTCCTTCCTTTCCCCTTCTTTTATAGAATTTTGAGACTGACCTAAATCATAAATCATTAATTAATTAATTTTTAATGACTAACCCTCTAACAGTCTCCGCCGTCCAAGTGTC
>JZKD02S2017845.1:18053-28555 GCA_000966675.3 Picea glauca | reverse complement strand
CAGTGAAGAGACACCTATCCAATGCCTACAAACTTGTATAAATAAAGAAAGTCAATGCCTCATTATCTCACTCACTCATTCACTCATCAAGTGCGCACGTTTGGTAGCTGTAGTTGGGAGAGTAAGGAAGAGAGAGAGGCACATTGCTCAGTGTTGGATATTCTCTAGTGTTTTGGTTTATTGTCTTGGCTTTGTATGGACTATCTATATTAAAGAAGTTTTGTTGCAGTTTTGTTGCGTTTACTCCCCCATGAGGGTTTCCTAGGATAAATGTTGTGTATCTTGTGATTATGTTTCTC
Source organism: Picea glauca (assembly GCA_000966675.3). Lineage (NCBI taxonomy): Eukaryota > Viridiplantae > Streptophyta > Pinopsida > Pinales > Pinaceae > Picea > Picea glauca. Next base: position 28,256 of record JZKD02S2017845.1, on the reverse strand, counting down.
TCAGTGATCCTACCTATGCTATTGTTATCTAGCAAATTGAAAAGAAACCTAATAATAGCTCAAAACTTAACATGGTATCAGAGCTACACTGAAGAGAGCATCTTTCACTGGATAAAGAAAAACGTCACTGTTGTCGTACAAGAAAATTAGTGCTTTTTGTTGGAGAGGAATTTTGCCTAAAAACTATCTAGAAAAGTGCGCTCTACGCTAGTGAATCTTTTGGCAGCTTGAGTGCACCTTTTCAGTGGACAGAGCCTCCAGAAAGTCAAACCCTAGTTTTTGACTGGTACTAGAAAACCATAAAACTAGAAGTACCAAAAAAACCAAGAAACCAGAACTAGTACCAGAGGTACCAGTCCAGATTTCACAAGCTTAGTTTCAAGGGGTAAAATTTGGATTTTCAGAAATCTGACTGCTCCAGCTTACTCGCCTCAGCTCAACGCATCTAGCCCCTGGATAATAATTTCAAAATTTGAAGTTTGAAAAATTAGGGTTTTCTCATAAAACCCCAAGTTACAGTTAAAGTAGTTAAAGTACCAGTTGCAGTATAAGTTGCAGTTGAGCTTCATAATAAGTTGCGGTTGTAGTTTCAGAATCACTTGCAGTATCAATTACAGTTGCAGTATCAACGACAATACTAGTTGTAGTCACCCTTGAAGTTTTAAAGGGTTGGTAATTATTACCGCTACTACTAGATGGTGCTACCACTATCAGAGGTATGTACTCACATATGTTTAAACTGTTAAGCTTTAAAGGGTATTTGCAGGAGAAGGGATCTCTTGCCATAGATCCAGAAGGATCTCAGATCCAATACATTTAGAGGAATAATGCAACCTGGGTTTGATTATTTTGATATGCATCTATTTGTTATGACATTATTTTGATCTAGGTTGCATATTGAAACTATGACCATCATACTAACCTTCGGTCAAAATTAAAGTCAAGGTATTAGATTGATTACAGTTGAGATCATAGAGTTTATTCTCTAACCCAGTCTTATGTCAATATAGCATATTGTCTTAGTACAAAAGACATATTGAAGAAATCACTCGTCATCTTGAGTGAAGGAAACTTGGAAGAAAATAAAAACACTCATTCCTGAGGACAAGGCTCCAGGTTCCAGGTTTGATTAATTAAGTTGATAAGATTCAAAGTTGCGCATGACAAATTGATAACTACCCCTTTACAAGTAAACACTATAGTTGAGGTAGCAATCTTTGAAAAATATTATACTTGGTAGCATGTGAACATATTGAGATAAATGCTTAGTGTAATCATTTACTGGATACAACTAACATCTNACCTCATGTTCATGCATGTACTTGGTAAGGGTTTCCTTTGCCTCGTGGAGCTGAGTCTCCATCTCATGCAACTTTTCAAGAAGTTGGTGCTTCTCCTCCTTCATGGCCATCAACTGCGCTTGAAGGACAATGCTCTCCTTCCTATATTCCCACATCTCTTGCACCATATATCTCATGTTTTCAAACTCTTCTAACATATCTTTGTCAAAGAACTTGGCTAATGTAGATGTATGAGAACTCTTACTATTTGAAGCTTCCTCCATCTTTGCAAGATATCAAACTTCAACACAAAACTTGCACAATAATACCAACAGCTAAATCTCTAGCTATCAATGGCAATCACATAAGAAAAACCTTTCTCTGATACCACCTGATCTGAAAATAGGGGGTTGACTTGTTTTGCTATGTAAGCACCCTCTACTCCATTAAAATAAACTTTAGGACCTTGCTCAACGTCTTAGTTGTGCAAGAGAAGTTATGTGTCAAGTTTATGCCTCTTTTATGTGTTTATGTGTGAGGTTATTTAAAAGTTTAAATGTTGTTTAAATAAATACAACAACAACATAACATGCATAAAAATATAACTAGCAACTCACAACAATGAGAACATGATAAAGGAGTTCACCCCTAACTGGGCTACATCTCCTTAAGCCTCCATCAATGGACTAGGCTCTCTGGGATTAGTTTGTCAAAGATTCTTTTACAAGTTTCTTATCAACTCTAATGGATTTACTAACTGTATCATTGGTTTCAAAATACATAAAAACCACAAAAATGACTAATAGAACTCTAAAAACGAACCATGGCTCATCTGGGCATGACCTCTTCTACATGTGGCCTTCAGCTTCCCTGAGCTTCCTTGTGGAAACAACACTTGTAAAAGTCCTCAAATTCCTCTGAAACCTATCCCAATGTATTTAGAGAATAATAATTAGTCAAAAATGACTATTCAGTCACATAAAATAGACTTGGGCTCATCTAAGCATGGCCTCCTTCAATGGTGGCCCTAAGCTCCCTGAAGATCCTAAAACTTCAAGGTAGAAAAATCTGAAAAAGAAGTCTCCAAATGACTTTGAAAACTATGCCAATGGATTCAGAATGTCCAAAAACCCCTAGTTGGGCTTTTTCGACACCTCATTTGGCCAAAAAATGAAGAAGTTAAGCCTCCTGCCATTTTCCTCCTTCAAGCTTGTTGTCTCTAGTTTTCCAAAACACACTCCTGTGTGAGTAACCTAGCTTCTGGGCATTTACCATGCCTAAACCCAGCACATGTGCGCATGCCTGCAAAACACGCTAAATTTTCACATCGTTAACGAACTAAGCCCCCGAATCTCATAAGTGTTGGGCGCATGGGGGCCATGTGGCCACGTCCCAACACATAAAAAGGGCTACATTACAAGGTTATTTGTGGGTGTGACACGTGTCGGGCGTGTGTATGCACCAATTTTCTAGCGAAAGTGGTTGATCATTTTGAAAACTTACATGCCAAAGTTTGTGTGGAATCGGGTCACATGGGTGCATATGTAAACGGGGGTTGGGACTAAGCCCCAGCCCAGACCCCCATGCCAACCTTTAACACATTTAAATTTAAATAAATTTAAAACTGCTACATGGTAAGCACTACCATGTGGGCGCATTGGCAGCCCAGCCTTTACCAAGACTTTGCATATGGTGGGGGAGTTCTGGGGTTCGAACCTGATGGACTCCATAAAAATTTTAAACACCATAAACGTTAGGGTGCCACATGGCACCTCCCAATTTTCCATCAACATGCCACTTGTCAAAATCTCATTTGCCCACATGTTTGCCCAAACTACCAGCTCAACATCTTGCCAAATCATCGTAAAGTCATGCCACATCAGCATATGGTCATTCCACGTCAGCATGTTCAATCAACACCTACCACATCATCACTTGTATGGACTGTACAGTCAGCAAATTTTTTGCCTATTTGGCAAATCGAAAAGAACGTGATATCTCACTCATCCGATGTTTGTTTGAACCCATTTGAAGTGCATTGGGTTCGTGAAGACGAGGCCTACACACCCATCCACTTTGAAGTGATTCCGAACACTTTTATTTTGGGGCTAAAATTTGACCCTGTTCTAGATTCTGATCACACCTTCCCAATGAAAGACTTTTGGACCCACAAAAGCTAATGATTATATGCCTGAAATTCATTACTCTTTTAATTCCAAGTTCTATCAACTGATTCTACTTGAAAAGTCTTTTTGGCAATCACATGGGTACCTTGACATGCCTTGCACTGCAACTGGCTATGTCCCTCAACCACTGTTCTCTGGCTGCTGCTAACCCACTCTTCTCTTTGTTCTTGGAAGACTGACAACCTTCCCACTGAGAATCAAGTCCCTCTTGTGAACTCTTTGGCATCAACACAATCCTCTCTACAATGGCTGCAAAAAGATTTCCTGCAACATCTTGTCACAATCCAAGAAAACCATCAATCTTGAAAACAAACTTATACAAGAATAAAAATGATGCCAACAAAGTCTTTGCTCTTCAAGAAATAACGGTCGCATCTTGTACTTCATCAAAGTACATGTGATTTTCCTGCATCTTGGTTTACCCAATATCGACTTGCAGGCCACAAATACCATTGACTAAACATAAGCCGAAAAACATGATCAACACAACATAGTCATCAAGAAAACATTGACACAAGTCGAGACTCATTTGAAACATATAGACATGTCCAAAATGACAAGTCGACATTCATGATACACAACCATGTCACAATCATGAGTCACTCATAATAAACTATCACCAAGTTCATTGTTTACACATACAAAATCCCATGCATGTGCATAGCTCTTAACCTGTCCTTCAAGCACAAACATAAGTACATAAACCCAAAAACATGTGGGTACATAAGAGATGAAAATGAAAAAGATAAATGGCTGCAATAAGTGAGTATCATACCCATCTTTTACATCCTCCTGGTGAAGTTGTGCAACAACAAGAACGCCTTCAAAAGAATTGTATTCACATGCAAACTTGCATCATACAAGTTGTGATAAATTGTTGCAACTTGTCATACTTTCAATAGAAATGCATACATAAGGCTGAAATGTGCATCTACAAAGAAATAAATGCAAGCCTTACTTATTCAATAAATCTAACCATTTCTAACCAAGCCAATTGAATGGTGACGTTTTCTGTTGAAAATCGTCTTCTTGTGAATCATCTTGACTCACATCGATGATGGAATATTCTCCTCTTCCATTCTTGCCAGTCTCTTTATCCATCCGCTTCTTTTGCTTTGAATGGGTGGTTGGATGTAATGTCCAACATTGTTCAATGAGATGACCTCTCTTGTGGCAGTGAGTAGTTGGTGTGAGTTGTTCTCGGAGATTGTCGATCTTCTTTTGATACTGATCAATTGCCTGTGCAATCTGGTCGATATTTTTTGATGTTGGGAGTTCTATGCCTTGCACAGTGCTTGGAATTTTCCCAAAAATTTCTCCCACTCTTCGTTCCATCTCGTTCCTACGTTTTTTCTCCTCTTGAGTTTCGGACTTGGCCTGCTCACACACGTTTTCCAGTGCTTCCCGCTTCTTTGTTTCTTGTTGTAGCTTGAATAAGTTTTTATGTGTGTGAGACTATACCTCGTGGTCGATACTAACCTTCAATTTGTGTAATGCCCTTGATGACATCTGCGTCAAGACAAACTGGATGTGATCTAAATCCTTCAATGGTGTCTGCCCCACAATTTCATCCATACGCAGCACGTTAGGTTTGATGTAGAGTGTTTCGTTTGTGTGTGGTATTGAGAGGACTGGGTCTCGTTCTTCTACCTCCACTCTTTCTTTGGCATGTAGAATCGTTGGATATATGCCTCTATTGTTGCTTGCTATATGGACTTCCCCGAGTTTCTTGACGAATTGTCCCATTTCTACCAACTCGTTTTGCAGTTTTTCTCTATGATTTGCTACATGATCGAAATATTCTGCTAGGCAATCCTGGACCAGTATGGAGATAATTTCCCCATCATCCTTTGTGATCGTATAGTCCAGTGATGCTCATTCCACCTTTGATTTATTTCCCACACCTCCTACCTGTATGGATGGTCTCTTATTTCCCCCTGGTTCCTGTGTGATGGGATTTGGGGCGGTCTCCTGCGCTCCCTCAGCTTGTTTCTGTTGTTCGTTGGTCGGCTATGTAGTCTCTTTCTTCCCTTTTTGGGTCCCTATCTGCATTGACCCGTCGTCTGCCTAAGTCGGCTTTCCTTGGCCCGTCCTTGGTTTCTTGGGAACTGGTATTTCTGGAGGCTTTGTTTCCACCTGCGATGCCTCTCCTTCTCCTATTCTTTCTGGTATTTACCGAGTAATGGCTGGGATCCTCCATTCATCAGGCCATTCACTGATGACCATGTCGATATAACCTTCTATGATGTAGTAGCGCATCTGTAGCCACTATTTATCTGGATCCTTTCTTGGTTGTATCCACATGGTTTGTCGTGTAGCCCGAAAGTTGGCGATGTTCGCATATCATGCGACAGCCTCTGGTGTTATTCTCCATGATCGGATCATAGTTTCCTATATGTCCCATAGGTATGCTTCGAATATGATTCCATTCTCCCTCTTATGCCTGGCATGTGACTCAAATCTCAGTAATTGGTATCTTGCTCCCGCTAGTTGTGGTCTAGTACAAAAAATTACATACCTTGGTTCTCGCCATCCCATGAAGGCTATTAGGGTAATCAGCCATGAGTAATGGAACTATGTGCCTAGGTCCTATGCATCCTTGCAGTCCTCTTGGAATAAGTTCAATAGATAGGGCACCCAACTCATTGAGGTGCCTTTGGCGCACTGATCTGCAACTGCAATGACTCCAACTGGTACTTCCTCTTTGCGACATTTTCTTAGCAATTTGCATGATAAAATCTTTGCGCCCAATTGTGTGGTTGTGTTGTTGACCCATTTGATTATAATGCCTCTCGTTCCCCTAGTGGTGTTGTATTGCTTCTCCATTTCCTTTGCCAATGCTTTCTCCTTGGATTTGTCATCCAGAATCAATGTGGGATACATAACCCAGATGGGTAGTCCTATTACTTGCGTAATAATCTCAATAGTTATGGGGATGGGTTTGTCCAGCCATATATCCCCTCCATGGGTGACTGCTAATAGCTGCTTGACGCATGTTGTCGTGTACTGGCCTCTACCAAAATGTGGTAGCTTCAACAAACCTAAGATTCCTATTTTGTTTAGCCCAGCTGCCCACTTGTGTGGCTGGCTGATCATTTCTCCAAGTTGGTTTATGGTTATGGTCTGCATAAATACCCTCTGCGCAAGTTCTGGGAACTTGGTTTCATATGATACGTCATGGTCAGAATACTTGAGTTTCCTGACGTGACCCAGTAGTTGCGGTTATACCTATACTCCATCTGGTATGTGTGGTAGCACAATTTTTGTTACAGGTTTCTTGCGATTTGAGTTCAGTATCTGAACTCTTTCTTCCTACTGTGGTGGCTAGTTAGAAGTTCCAGCAGCTTCTGGTTGCTCCCTTGTAAGCCATTCTAGCCAAGCCAAGGCAGTTCCAGTGGTCTCCTCTGTTGGTTGACCTAAGTTGGGTGCTTGTGACTCGTCTGGTTGCAACACTGCTTCCATATTTTGTGTCATTCTGTTAACTTCCACGGCTGCTTCAATGCTTTCTGGTTGCACTTCCTGTTGGGCTTCTGCTTCCTAGTTTTGAGGCTCCTGCGTCGTTGTTGGTGTGTCCTCCTTCATGGCCTCTATGTGTGGTTGTTGAATCTCCTCCAGTACCAGTGTAGGGTTCATCGGTATCATCTTTGGAGATGGAATTTCATCGATATCGATGATCTTCGACTGTTGTTGTTCATTTTCTTCCAACGGTCCTCATGACCTAGTTTGAACCCTGGTTGGTCTGGTTCTCTGGCCTGGTTCTGGTGGCTTCGGTGGGTTCATAGTGGTGAATTTTGAACATTTTCTAAGATCAAATGACATTAGTGAGCTATGTGGTCTCGCTCTGTTCGTTCCGGTTGCTATTTCTCTCTCTCTGTTCTCCTTTCACGAATAGACTAGTTTCTCCCGTGCAAGCGTGTTGTATGGGCTTGTCATGAAGCTTGTTGAGGATGCTTCCTCCATGATGTGATTAATTCACCATAACTATAGGTTCAATGCATCTGCAATGGTTTTTTACTTGCCATTATGCTTTCTTTTTCATATCCAGATGGCACGTTTAATGTGATGTCCCCTTAGTCCTTGTCGTTCTTTAAGTTTGCTTCATGTTGTCCTGTCAACCTGCTTACTTCGACTTTCCTTTTCCCAGTTGCTGTTTTTTTTATATGATCGTTGTCCTTGCCTTTATTGAATTTGTGTTTTGAACATCATGTGGCCTTTCTATCTCTGGCGTGTTGCATGTTATTTAGTCTTGTTTCCTTTTTTTCACTTTATGGTTTTTATTTTTTTTATATTTTTACTGTGCATTGGGTGGTTGATTGTCCTTGTACAACTTCAGTCAGCTCCTGTTGATGATTCCCCTGAGGTCTATGCCTGCTAAATATATTAACTTTATATCTCCTCTGTCTGTGATAGATTTTACCTCGTATGGTCCTAACCAATGAATTCTAAGCTTCCCCGAGTCCTGAAACGATTTGTTGCCGTAGAGAAATACTAGATCTCCTTCCTTGAACGTTTTCTTCTTGATGTTTTGATCATGCCAAGATTTGTCTCTTGCCTTCTGTACTTTTTGGTGGAATCCTGCCAAGATTTGGTCTTCCTCCATTGACAGTAACTAATTCAGTCTTTCCTGTATTGTGCCTCGTTCTGTCATTTGTGTGATAGTTGCTACGTGTAAACTAGGTATTAAAAATTCTAATGGCACTACTTCTTCTTGGCCATGGACTAGTTTGAATGGTGTGTGCCCTATCAACTTTTTGCATGTAGTCCTATATGCTCATAATACTGTTGGTACTTTGAGGTCTCAATCGTCTCTATTGACGTTATAGATCTTTGTCAGTGCGTTCTCTAGAATTTTGTTGAAGGCTTTTACTGTGCCATTTTCCTATGGGTGATACGGTGTGCTTTTTTGGTGATGAACTTCAAACTCTTCAAGCATCACACGGATTATGTTGTTTATGAATTGTGTGCCATGGTCACTCATCAAGACTCTTGGGCACCCAAATATAGTGATTACTTGTTCAAACAAGAAATGTGCAGTTGTTTATGCGCTGCAATCTTTTACTAGCGCGACTTCCGCCCACCTTTTTAGGTATTCCGTCGCAATGATAATGTATCTTGCCCCTGTCCTTTTGGCTGGTGGGTTAATTGGTCCCACAAAGTCTATTTCCCATTTATCAAATACCTGTAATGTTACTTGTGGTTGTAGTGGCATCTCATCCCTTCTGTTGGGTTTGCCTACCCTTTGACATACATTGCATCTCTGATAGTACTCTTTCAAATCTATGTGGATCGTTAGCCACCATAATCTTACGTGTAGTACCTTCTTCAAGATAGCTTTTCCTACATAATTCCCTCCTACCATTCCCTCATGGGATTCTGCTAAAATTCTTGGCCGTTCATGCTCTAATACGTACCTTCATAAAATGTTATCTGCACCCATCTTGTGTAGATGTCCTGTGATCAGTTGATACTCAGCTGCGTGGAATACCAAGTTCTTCTTCTGTGTGGTGGTATATTCTTGTGGCGCAGTACCTATAGTCAAGTAATGAATGATATCTTCGAAGTAGTCATCAATAATCTATACTGAGAATAGATGTGCATCCGGAAAATTGTCTTCTAAGTTTGTAGGTTCTTCTCCATTCGTGACCCTTGATAGGTGGTTAGGTCCTGTATTCAGTTTTTCTGGTTTAACTATTACCTCAAAGTCAAATTATTGGAATACCAGTAACCATCAATAGATTCTCCCCCCCAACACTGGCTTATTGACTAGGTATTTCAAGGCTGAGTGATTTGTAAACATATTAAAGTGTTTCCCCAATAGGTAATTTCTGAACTTCTATAGTGCATAGACCATATCTAGGCCTTCTCTTTCTGTCATGTTATAATTATGTTCTAAGTCTGATAAATTTCTACTTGCAAAGGATATCGGGTGATCCAAGTCTCTCGCCTATGGTTGTGCTAAGATAGATCCAAGTGCTATCGTTGATGCATCTACATGCACATGGAATGTTTTTTCCCAGTCTGGAAATACTAATATTAGCGTGGTAACCATGTTTTCCTTCAAGGTATCCAGACCATGTTGACACTCGTAGTTCCATTGATACTTTGTATCCTTTCTTAATAGTTTCTCCATTGGTGTTGTGATCTACACGTATCCTTTGATGAATTTCCTATAGTATCCTATGTGTCCTAACGTTGCTCTTAGCTGGTGGACTGTTTTTGGTGCTGGCAAGTTAACAATGACTATGATCTTTGTCGGATCGACCAATAAACCTTGTTTTCATAGTATATGGCCCAATAGAATCCCAAACGGTGTTCAAAATATGCACTTTTTTATATTCAGTGATATCTAAAACTGTTTGCATCTTTCTAACATTATTCGTAAAACTTCCACATCATTTTTCAATAGGCTATAAACTATCCAATCATCTAGGTATACTTCTAGAAACTGATGGATGAACTCCTTGAATGTTGTGGTGACCACTCTAGAGAATATTGGATTCTCAGGCAACCATCAGATTAAGATAAACCCTGCGTTGAGCAGTTTTTTAAGTTCATCTTTGAGAATTTCTCTTAAGTTCAGGTTCATTCGTCGCTGAGGTTGGCAGACTGGCCTACAGTCTTCCTTAATATATATTCTATGAGTACATAATTCAGGAGAGATTCCTTTCATGTCTGTGTAATCCCATGTGAATGCTTCTTTATTTTCCCGAAGTAACTTCATTAACTGTTGTGTTTCA
>JZKD02S2017844.1:524565-536118 GCA_000966675.3 Picea glauca | reverse complement strand
GTCTTCTTACATCCGCCTTATTCTATTTTATTGAAAGGTCTTATTAATATTGACCTTTATTACATCCGAATACATTGATCTACCTATGTGCGGGTTAGGACCTTAACAAAGTACCCCTCATGCTGATGTATTTTTAAATAAAATTGCTAATTACCATATTGTTCAGCTTCCTACCAACCACATTCCAAAGGGACTAGTTCCTTTGGAAAGATTGTTTGATGGGAATGATGTGGTAGTAAAATTTAAAGGCTCAACTGATGATGCCTATATAACTGAGTGTAATATTGGCACAAAGAAGGACCCAAAATTTGTCAAGTTTTCAAGCAGCTTGTCAAGGGAACAAAGGGATGAATATGAAGAGTTGTTAAAATAATTTGCTGATGTTTTTTCCTAGACATATGAAGATCTCATAACATATGACACAAGTGTCATTCAACATAAGATACCATTGAAGGAAGAGGCCAAACCATTTAGGCATAAATTGAGACAAATAAATCCTATGTTGTTGCCTATTATGGAGAAAGAGGTGAAAAAGATTTTGGATGCCCAGATTATCATCCCTCTGAGGTATTCTGAATGGGTGGACAACTTGGTCCCAGTGAGAAAGAAGAATGGATAAATCAGACTTTGTGTCGATTTCAGGAACCTGAACAAAACCTCTAAGAAGGACAATTACCCCCTGCCAAAGATGGAGCACATATTATAGAGGGTAACAGGTGCATATAGGATGTCCATGATTGATGGATTTTCTAGCTACAATCAAATCTCTGTCTTTCCTAAAGACAGAGAGAAGACAACCTTCGCTATCCCTTGGGGAACATTCATGTATGCTAAGATTCCCTTTGGTCTAATGAACGCAGGGGCAACTTTTCAGCGAGCCATGGACATAGCATTTATTGGGTAACATGACAAGTTTGTGGTCATCTATTTGGATGGCATAATAGTGTTCTCACAATTTGATAAATAACATCATGACCATTTGAAAAGGGCCTTTTTAAAATGCAGAAAGTTTGGTCTCTCTTTAAATCCAAAAAAGTCATTATTTTCCATGAAAGAGGGGAAACTGTTGTGGAACATTGTGTTAGCTGAGGGGGTAAGGATTGATCCAAGTAGGGTAAAGGCTATCCAAACTTTGTCACTCCCTAGATCCAAGAAAGAAGTTCAGTCTTTCTTGGGGAAAATTAATTTTTTCAGAAGGTTTGTTTCAAATTTTACTGAGTTGGTGAGGTTTATCACAACCATGTTGAGGAAAGGAAATGAAATCAAATGGACTTCTGAATATCATAACTCTTTTGAACAAATAAAGAAGGCCTTGACTGAAGCACATGTGCTCATCAGTCCTAACTACTCCAAGGAGTTTTTGATTTTCTCTTTTGCTTCATTTGACACAGTAGTAGTTGTTTTATTGCAGAAAAATGTCGAAGGGTTAGAGAAACCCGTATCCTTTTTTAGTAGGGCACTGAGAGATGGTGAAATAAAGTATGACATCATGGAAAAGAAGGCCAATGCTTTGGCTAAAGCTCTCAAAGGTTTCAGATTTTATGTGCTACATTCAAAATTCAGTGCATATGTCCCTTCATCCTCTGTGAAGGATATCCTCATTCAGCCTAACATAGATGGAAGAAGGAGAAAGTGGATCGCCAAAATCCTTGAATTTGATCTTGAAATAAATCCTACCAAATTGGTTAAAGGTCAAGGTTTATCTAGGTTGTTGGCTGAATCTACTTATAAATCCTTGGGGATAAATTTAATTAACAGTTGTTCATAGAATCAACAAGTTGAGTTCTCTGATGAAGATCCTAAAGTCACACCCTTGTTGGCAGGATGCACTTAGTACAAAGACATTATATTTTTCCGACATAAGTCACAGCCTCCTGATGGCATGGGAAAGATCAAGGTAAGCGATTTGAAGCTCAAATCAATTAAATATTGTCTGATTGATCAAGTTTTATATTGGAAAGGCCCTTTAGGAGTGCTTTTGAGATGTCTAGACCCACAGGAATCCCAAAAGATTATGTATGATTTTCATGACAGTTTATGTGGGGGGCATCACTTATAGAGAGCCACAGCTTATAAGATTCTTAGGGATGGTTATTTTTGTCCTAGTATCTTCACTGATGTTTGTGCTAAGATCAGGGCTTGCGTTAAGTGTCAAAAATTCTATGGAAAGTAGTAGCTCAAGTCTTTGCCACTAAAGCCTGTGGTAGCTTCAGGACCCTTTCAGTAGTGGGGCCTAGATTTTATTGGGGAAATTCACCCTTCTTCAAGTGGTAATCATAGATGGATCTTGAATACCACAAATTACTTTACTAAGTGGATAGAGGCCATCCCCACAAGAAATGCTTCTCACAAGGCAATCATTGGGTTTCTTGAAGATATTATGGAAAGATTTGGCTGTCCAAACATAATTGTCACTGATAATGCTGCATCTTTCAAAGCCGAACCATTGATTAAGTTTTGTGAACAATTTGGAATCACATTGATTCACTCTACTCCTTACTATCCCCAAGGGAATGGACTGGCAGTGTCCTCTAACAAGAGCCTTATTAATATCATCAAAAGATTGTTAGAAGACAACAAGAAGGCATTGGATTCGAAGCTTAAATTTGCTTTATGGGCTGATAGAGTGACAACAAAGAGATCTCTTGGTATCTCCCCTTTCCAGCTTGTATATGGAGTTTAATCCATTTTTCCTCCTCAGGTTCCCTTACCTGTGGCGAAATTCTTCCAAGACTACTTGGGAGAACCAAATGATATAATTAGGAGAATACAACAACTGGTAGAAGTGCAACAGATGAGGGAGAAACTACTGGACAAAGCATATGATCATTAATAGAAGATCAAGCCAGCCTTTGACAAGAAGGTGAACAAAGAGGATTTCCAAATGGGATATCTAGTACACAAGTGGGATGCACCTAAGCAATATAAAGGCAAGCATGGTAAATTTGAGGCCTTATGGATCGACCCCTTCAAAATGTATGACATTTTTTCAAATAACACTTACAAGTTGCAGGATTTGGAGGATGCTGAAGTTTTTGGTAGCCCTGTAAATGGGCATTTTCTGAAGAAGTTTTTTACTTAAGCCATGAGTGCCTTCCCATGTCATTGTAAATATCATTTTTCTTTTGTTTTTGGTTTTTATAAGTGACTCCACAACCCAATACTGAGGCATTGAAACTGTAAAAGGAGTTCTTAGAGCCTCACAAGGAGGTATCTATCCCCCATGGAGCCTATAAGTTAACACAATGAGATGTAGATTGTTTCTTAAGAATCAGACAGAAATTGAGGTTTACCCTCAAGAGAATTATGGTGTAAATCATGCGACATTCTGCCCATGATTTCCACAGGGAAAACAAAAATATTCGAGGCCTAAGTAACTCAAGCACCCTCCCGACATCTGTCCCACTCACATTCCACTCTCCCTTACACATCACCTCCTCCCCACCTATCACACCTCCTTCATTCCTCTGCCACCTTTGCCTTTCCCTTGCCACTGCAACCTCGTCCTAGCCTCTGCTCCCCCAATCATTTCCCTCCACATGGTATCCACTCACTCATTGGGCCATGCGATTTTTTTCCAAGCACTTCACTCCAAATCAACCCTGCGCATACACTATCAAACTATCACCTGCAAAGCTCACATTGGTCACAGACAAAGACCATTCATGGCCTGGAGGCATCAGGATGGAATTGACGAAGTCATTGGCACCATCTGAGAACAATTATGGGGGTCAGGCCCAGTACTAATCCCAATGAAAACAATTATTGAAGATTGTGGGCAGCAATTGAGACCTCGATTCATTCCATAAATGGAAAACGTTGCAGAGAGAAGCCATGAAGGCACACTTATGTTCCGAAGCTTCCTTATGGGTAATTTTTCCTGTAAAGCACATAGCTATGCCTGGATCGTGTTTGACACAATGAGGTCTGCACAACCTGACAGAGAGGGCACCGACTAAAGGATTTGAAGGCAGTGATCTAATCACATTCCTGGTGGTTGCAACATTTTAGTATATATATGCAGTTTTGATATTTTGTTAAAGTCTAATGGTTGAGATAGGCTCCCTGATATTGTAATATTTTGATTGAGAACAACTGGTTCTCTGGTTATGTATTTGTTTTTGAGACATCTTGGTTAATCTAAGTTAGCTTTGTTACTCCATGTTATTTTCCTTTGATACCGAGAGAGTTCATGTTTGATTGATTCACATGGATTTTTGTAACTGTATTATGATAAATGTTTGATGATAGTGTTGTTATAATTTCTTTCAGTTTCTTTGAGATTTGAATTCAAGAGGATCTTGTGTTTAATTTTTTCCTCCTTAGGCTGCTGGAAGACCTGATGTCCACAATAGACCTCTACACTCTCCTCACCAAAGTCTTCCCTCTATTCACCCTTACTCCAACTTACTGACTGAAGTTAATAAATAATTCACCTACAGGTGCATACCAGTCCAGTTTTATGAGTTAAAACTATATCATCTTTAGTCTGCGCCCATTTGACCTCTTTAAAACCAACCTTTGACATAAAACTCTGATGGGTACTAGGATTACCTCCAACGCCATATGGAGGTGACTTCTAGTTCTAACACATTGTACAAAGTTATGTATAGTATTTGAGTGTATGTACATGGGTCTTAGTGGAGACAGACACATATACGTGTGTTCGCTTAAGGAAATTTTCATACATCTCGGGAAGTGTGAAAGTAAAAGTTCGTACAACAACGCAAGATATTTCTAGAGTTTGTAAGTAATATTCGATTTTTTTTGTATTTCTTTATGGGCCATTTTCCCATATATTGGATCCCTTGTAAGATTTGAATTTATTTGAATGATAAGATTAGTTGATGGGAATAATATCTTTATGTATTATGGTTGATATTTTTGGTTTGTAGTATTGTTTCTGCTATCTTTATTTGAGTTGAATATTCCAGTAAGTGTATGTTGTTTTGTGAGATTCCAATTTTATTTACAGTAAGGAAACCACTAGATAACAAGATAATTATAAGGTGTCAGAGTAAGGATTTAAACAAAGGATGTCTAGCCTAGTAGGGGTGGATGACTGACGAGATGTTGTAATGAAATCCTGGGAGAGGATAATGTGAGATGGAAATGTGGTATTTAGTGTGTTATCAATGGCAAGGAAGCATTGTTGATTACTATATTGAAGGCATCTGAAATTCTTTTTCCACCAAGGACATGATCTTAAGAGGACTATCATGGGTTAGCATAGATGGATGATAGCATGATTTTACATTGGGTAGTTGGTTGTTCAAGTGTGAATGGATTGATGGAGGTGGTAGAAGGTTGGGTGGTGATGAAGCAACATTGTCTATGGTGAAATGAGAACTTTGAAATTCCACATACTCTAAGGTGTCTAGATTGGGTTTGTTCATGACATGTCAATTAGGTGTAGTCTAGGTGATACAAGTGATCGATGATCATTCCCAACTAGTAAGGTCACATTGGTGCTACATGATGATTAGGTTTATTGAGTGATATGGAATTTTAAAATGGAATGAAAAGTCTATCCCCATGAAAAATGGTATTAGAGCCAAGTTTGAATGTGGAAATTGTAGATGTGTCTCTTCACCACCAAAACCCCTTCATTGGAGGATTCTATGGAGCCACATTGACATGGAAATCAATAATTCAAGTGAGGGAGATTGTAAGGACCTTACTTGAGGTGCCATTGGAAGTGGCATGATGAATGATTTGCTAATAAAAATTTCCTAAGGGTGAATGATGAGTCTATATGTTTTGTAGCCTTAATGACTGACTCATGGTGATTCATGAGATTGTTAAGAAAATGTACTAGTTTAGTGTGGACTAGGAGGACCAAGGATGTACAGTCTAGTAAGGGTGGATGACTAATAATATGTTTCAATACAATCTTGGTGAAGGATGTAACAATCTAGAAATTTGGAAAACAAGGTGTTATCCAAGGAAAGGAAACAATGTTGATGAGTGTAATGAAGGTATGTGAAATCTTGTTTCCACTAGGTACATGATATTCACATGATTATCATAGGTTCTTATAGATGGATGATAGCATGGTATTACATTGGATAGTCAATTTTTCAAGTGTGAATGACTTGGGGTAGGTGACAGAATGTTTCCTACCATTGGGTGAAAATGATGCAACATCATCTATAGTGAAACAAGCACTTCAACATTTTGCATAATCTAAGGTTCTTGGCTTGGGTTTGGTCAAGCCATGAAAATTTGGTGTACTCTAGGTGATACAACTGGTTGATGGTTTTTATCACCGAAAAATCGTCCTCAACATTACAAACAACGGTTGAAGAAAGACATCAATTCCAACAACAATCAGTACACCTACAACATCAAAATCCATCAAAAAGGCATAAAACTATACACTTGGTTCATAAATCAAAGCGCACAAATTCACCAAAGGAAGTGTGTGCACTGTTCATAGAATGTGCGGGCTAACACGTCCCTAAGAGCACACTGTGCGCACAATGTGCAAGATACATGACTGTCTATGAGAAAATCTGCACACTTCTCATGAACAACGCATTTATGAATCTTGTCGACCTCTCAACCATTTCCAGTCCGACTTCCAACATGATTTGACACTCATATCTGAGCGAAATCTAGCTTAGAGGTTGGTCAAGGGCTAGGAAGTTCCTTAAAAGGCCCCTTGTTCACATCATGAACTAGTTATATCTTGCCATGAATGGACACTATAAATATATGCCATGGGTGTGCTAAGAAAATAAGAACTTCAAGGTATTGTTATGTTGCATGAATTCCTCTTGGAGAATCCTCTTTTTTCTTTGAATCATTCAAGAACTATAGCAAGGGCCATTCCACTCACCTATTGAGAGGATTGGCATTGTATTTCTTCACCATCATTACTTGCCAGTGTATGAAGAGAAGAGATCTCTAGTAGGGAACTCAAGAGCCCTCCCAAGGACGAAGGGGGTATTCATAAGTCCCTACCTTTTTCTACGGTGTTAGCCTATCAATACATTGATCCATTGGTAGCTATATAATTTTCATTTTTTGTTTTCATGGTTTTAGTTCTTGCAAGGTTCCCTAACATTTATTTCCTTTTGTTTTTATTTTTATTTTCTTGTTTCATGTGTATTTGGTTATCTGATCAACTCACAAACCTCTGTCTTGTTTAGCTGACTTAACTAGGCAAGTAAATGTTGTGTTTTTTCTCACCCATGTGGAAAAACCAACACAACAGAATGGCGACCATACTAGGGATGCAAATCAAATTCCTCCCTATTTAAGTCTTGAGAGAACTTCTTTATAATTGTTTGGCTATGCAGGTACCAAAACCAGCCTAGTCCAGTCTTCCAAATTCAAAATTCAGAGCTAAGGCAAGAGAATTTCATTTTGAAATTTCTTTCCCGACACATGACAGGAAGTGTGCATCTTTCAAAGAACACATATGCATATTCTCCGCACTTTACGCTCTGTGTGCATAAGAACCTTCATAAACCCATGCATTATGCACATTTTTTACACTTGGCACACTTGACAGAACTATATCCCGCGCACAAGTTCAATTTTTTGCAAATTGTAAGGGTTTTCTGAGTGGTTTGAAGGCCCCTTGCCTTCAGATTTTAATTTCTTGCACTTTGTAAAGAAATCACACTTCACTTAGAGTCCTTTCTCACAAACAAGTTTATCTAACATAAGCACATAGGGATAAAAAGAATCAAAATTCTTTTATTTTCTTTGTTGCCACATGGATGGCTCATTTGGAATTTAAAACTTTGAGTTAAGGTTATTGCTTTTTCAAACACAATCAAATAATTTGGGACTAGAAATCAATTTTAACCCCCAATTATGCTCTTCCCCCGCATCCAAGTGTGATCTCAGGAATTAGAAAAGGTGATTAAAAGGAAATTTCATCTCCCTTAAATAATTAGGTGAGGACAAAAACCCCCTTTGGGTACCTCTTAGTTTTGAAAATTATCTTAAAAGATTTGTAAGGGCCCATACATGCCCACATGTTTACAATATTAGGATAGTTTCAAAATGTTTTCTTAGTATAGACAACACTCTAGGAAAGTTTAAAACATCAAATAGTGGGGCCATACATGCCCACATGTCTACAATCCTATGATAGTTTTAAAATCTTTTCTAATATGGACAACATTCTAGGGAGTTTAAAGGATCAAGTAAGGACCCATATGTCCACATTGATATTTCTCTAGGGATTTAAATATTCTGCAAGGTTGTACCAAAGAACTTAGTAAACTAGGTAAGAAGATTTGTAAGGACCACATGAACTCTGCATGCTACAATCTTACACTTAAATTATTAAAATATTTTTCACACTTTTCACTTTCTTTCACATGAAGCCACTCATCAAACACATAATTTCTATTAGAATAATGGAGGTCGAAGTAAGTTTTCTTTTTTCAAGTACCCACAAAGTACTTCAAAAGGAACTTTGAAAGTTTTGAATACTTCTTTAGAAATTATCCACACCAATTTAATTCAAACGAGGTTGGTCCATGACCCCAATCTCTCAGTCGACTCGATCTAAAAAATTCTAAGAACACACTAAATTTTCCTCCACAGGAGGTACCCAAAAGAAAAGTTTTAGTCTAGGTAGGATCTCAGGGGCAGGCATCCAAATAACCCCCTGTTACCAAGTTCTCACATTTTGAAACAATAGAAGTTGAGAATAGGGATTTTTCAAATCCTCCAAGTCAAGTGTTCCTATACCATAAGGCAGGGAGATACCCATGAAGGGTCTAAGAATGAGGTCTGATTGTTCTACACATACCTTCTTGAGTCACCCAACTCTTGTAAGGGTATCCATCCTATGACCAGTTATTTAGGATGAAAATATAAATGTCACACTTTGATCGAGGTACTTAGTGGCCAAACATAGGATATCTTCCCAGGTGGCAGTTGTGGGATGCAATCACATCTTAGTCATATTTTGTGTGGCTATTGGGAAATATCTCCAACTCTTTCGGGATATGCACCCTCTACCCCTCATTAGAAATGACTACTTCAACCTTCACTAGTTCCTCTTCCGGTGGATTCATACCCCACTGTCGAGTGATATTGGAAGGCCCAGTGTTAAATCGAGAGGAAGGACGATAGTTATTTTAGGACACAAGCATTTGTTTTTTTTTTTCCCCTACGTGGACAAAATCCACCTATCCACATGCTTGTTTAGTTTATAGTTGATTTATGTATGATGTTCATTTGATTACATACAATTGCGAGTTATACTATTTTGTGAATGTCAAAAATATACAAATCTCTCATTCATTTATTTATCTCTTGTCACCATTTGCACACATTCACTTTTTTATTCGCCCATAGGGGGACCACAAAATCCCCGTTGTTCTAGATGCTTGCAGAATCTCCTTCCTATTGTAGTAGGAGTCCCTAGTCTCGCCAACTCACCGGCTCAACCATATCACACCCCAGTGAGTGCTACTGCTTTGTGATCGGATTTACTTGGTTCCACTTTGCTTGGGTCAAGTACCCAAGGAAATCCATCTATTGGTTCTCCTTCACAAGGAGGCGGGGGTCAACCTTCTGCTCAGAGAAGAAGTACAAACCCACCAAATCCCTCTCAAGGGATAGGTCCACTACCTACACACACAATGGCTGGAACTAATCCTCTTCCAAATCCCCCTTTGCCATACTTGGAATACCTCAACATTCCTAATTTAACCAAACTCACGAATGACCCCATTTTACACGATGCCACTTGGCCCAATATGCCTACCAAATTGCCTTCATACATTCCAAAGTTTGAAGGAAAACCGGGGGAAGACCCCACCAACCATGTTATGACCTTCCACTTATGGTTTTGTTCAACAATATCATGGATTATTCATCCATTTAAGTTTATTTCAATGAACCCTCATTGGTTCATCAACCAAATGGTATGTGGATGAAAAATCAAGGTCTCATGTGACCTTTGAATCATTGGCCAAAGCATTTTTGTCCTTTTTCCAATTACCAATTCACCATGAGACTGCCTTAGAACTTCTCTCCGAGTTCAAACAAAGCACTTCTATCCATATCTTTGACCACATCTATAAATGTCGTCGGTGACATAGTTTGTGTAAAGAAGAAACCATCAAAGAACAACGTCTTGATTGGTTTCTTATATCGCTTATCCTTGTGATTGCCAAGGATGTAGCATCCACTTTTCCCCAATCGAAAGAGAAAGTCATCAGCAAGGCCCAACAATTCAACCTCAGAAGAGAAAGCCATCAGCAAGGCCCAACAATTCAACCTCATATATTCCTAGTCAAGTTACTTGTACATAGTATTTATGGATGCACCCAGACCCCTACCATTTGGCTAGGACAAACCTGGGGTTTCCCATGCTACGAATGGGTTGATTGGTTCTATGACACACCTCAACCCTTACAGCCACCCATCTCCTACCTATGGTGCAAATACGTATCATCAACCATATGGAGGGACGTCTTATTACCATCCTCTCACTCACCAACAATCATATCATGTTGTTTTCCCTCAGCCATTGGGGGGACCCCCACTGGTACCCTGTTGACGGGCGAAATTGACCATCCGTCAAATGAGAGAGTGGAACTGGTCCGGGGTTGTCTAATAACCCAAGCCGTTTGGGATGAACCACCCTGACGGGTTTAGCGGCTCCGTTAGCTGATCTAAGTCCTAAGAAAACAAAAAAAGAAAAACTACTCTAAACTGACTAATCTAACTAAAACTAAATACTAAAACAAACTACTAAACTAATCTAACTATTCTATATACAATCTACTAACTAACACTATACTAATTCTAACTAATTAACTATCTAACTACTAACAGAAATAAATCTTATTCACAAAATGTACAATATCTACAATTTACAGATTTAAATGAAACCTGAAAAAACTCATTTATATTCTTCCCTAAGACGGAGAAAGATATTTTTTGTTGATTTTATAATTTTATGAACAAGAAATAAAACAAAAACTAACTAAACTAAACAACTAATATCCTAATTCTAACTACAAATCTAACTAAACCTATATCTAACTAAACTACTAATATTATACTAACAAATTAACCAAACAAATAAATAACAAACTGACCTAGAGAAACGCTCCAAGTTTGTCCTATATGAGATGATTGTCTAAGCTGATCGGAGGGAGGAAACCCGCACCGAATTATCCAGGCACTCCTTGTAAATAGAAAGATGCAGTGCTCTTCCAATATAATTACAAGACAAACAAGACATAAAAATTACAACAATATTATGATTTATAAATCTTCACAGTTAGATAAACCTGTATGCAAAGATCTATACGAAATGATTCAATTAATGAAGAAGAGAAATCTTTGATTCATTAACTGAAACAAAGTATTTGCCGTATTTTTAAGTAATGAAAGAAATCAGATATGGATAGAACATTAATTAAATCATATCATCCTGCAATAGACTATGATATCTAAAGTAGTCTATAATCAACTGCAAAGTGACATGCATAAACTTGAAACAAAAGATTGATATTATGAAAGCGAAAGCTGTAGCAAAACACCAACTCTTGTCTCAGTTTGTATTAG
>JZKD02S2017844.1:492427-502927 GCA_000966675.3 Picea glauca | reverse complement strand
CTCAAGATCTGTTTACAATATGGAAGTACACCTTCTTAATTATTTCATTAATGTCTGTGCATCCAAACTTTCAAGATCATTTCAAACATTTTCAACATGTGCCAAAATGTGATGGCATTCATCCTAGCTGTCTTCCGCCTCCACACTTGCTTGCTGCTGACGATGCTCCTGCATCAAGTTACTACTTTGACCAAGGGGTTAAAGAAATTCTTCTACTGAAATTCAACAAGGATTCCCAAAATCACAAGTTCAATCCGCAATCCTTCTCCTCAAGGAGTAAATGCAGATAGCAATACCTCTTTATGTGACTCGTGCATGAGCCGAAGAAGGCCAAGTGTTGTAACCATGCTCTGATACCATTTTGTAACACACCCATGATGGGGCATAAAAATTTTTGATTTTCTTAAAGGATAGAAACCTCATTCATGGTTCCTAATTTCGAAGATCAGGGAACCAGTCCGACCTCCTAGTCAAGGATCTCCGAAACCCCGACGCTAGAACAACGGTCCACACGCTCCTCCGATCCAGTGGTCTGATTCATTCCTTCTTGTATCTGGACTTTGTGTTTCGCGAAGTCGAAAGACTCCTCACCTATGATCTTCCAATACCCAATTTTTCAATATCTGCTCCATGGCAGATCAACGGTCTATAATCCTCCTCTCGATCAACGGTCGATATCCTCCTTTTGCAAATTGGAATTTCGCGACTTGCAACCTCCCAGTCACAACTTTCTTCACATCCCCGACTTCCGAGATGCCGACATTTTAGGGCTCCCAAATTTGATGGTTCGCTATCCTTTGGATCTAACGGTTTAGATCTCGTTGCGAATTCGTGTATCGGGACTTTACGAGTGAGCCAACCTTGACTCCTTGAATCTTGAATGCCGAAAGGAGCTTAACGGATGCTAGCTCCTCCCTTGGCCTCTGTCCATGTGAACTTTCACCATGACCTGGGGCCCAACTCTCGAGTCAAAATTTCATGTACCAAAAGTTCTCACTGCTTCTGCCTTTGACCTTTCCCTCTTGCAAGTCAGCGAAATGTTGGTCTCTCGCCACGCATCCCTCCAAATGGACGGATCTGATGATATTGGAGTAGCCAATGGCTGTGATATTTTCGCGAGTTTATTTTCGCGAATTCTCACTAATAACTCTTTGACTTCTTTAAGTTGTGAGGCATTGAAATGTTGAGCACTCACCACACATCCCTTCCGATGGATGGTCCCGATGACTTCAAAACTTGTCTCGTGCACTTTCCTTAGGATCCAATGGTTGTTGGTCCATGTACTCAGATCTAACGGCTCATATCTATTATCCTCTTTTCTACGCTCACTTCTCATTGTTTGGACGTGGATTTCAACGGTCTAGATCTTCTCCTCTGCAACTGATCTACAACCATTGTGTTCTCCCTCCCAAGCTTTCGTCAATGGAGTTTGACCTTGGTCCTTTGATTCTTCTTCTGTGAGCTCGATGTTTTGAGTCTCACTTGCATTCTAAAGAGGTTATCCCTCCTAAGCTTCTTAAACTTACTCAGTTCTAAGGGAACTCAACCCTCTACTTCCTTAGAAGACTTCTGGTGGCCCTCCTCTCACACTTTGCACTTATCTCTTCTGAGCTTGTTTCTTATGGAATTTCGAGTTTCCACATACTCTTGTGATAATTTGCTTGCATCATATCAATGGTCTATGACCTTCCTTGATCCAACAGTCCATATCACATCGCAACTTCAGGTTTCGGGAGTTTAGTCGTGCCAACATGCGATTCTCCCGATGTGTGAACTTCGACCTCGCGAATACGACGGTCAAGGAGGGTCCCGATAGATTCTTGGATATACGGTCCAGGTTATTTCGTGTCTTCGGATTTCAGAGGTTTAGTCGCACCAACGCACAATCCTTCCATCGCGTGAACTCTAAACTCACATATTCGACAGTCAAGGTGGTTCCTGATAGATCCATAGATCCACGGTCCAGGTTATTTCGTGTCTTTGGATTTAGGAAGACCTAACCGCGCTATCGCACAAATATCCCGATGTGTGAACTTGCGAAGATTGAAGTAGTCGAGGCATTAATGTCTGCTCTCCTTCTTCAAATCTAGCGACTGTGACAGACCTTGGATCCTCCCAAACTGGTCTCATCCGCTCATCTTCCAAACGAAAGGGTATTCCCTTTCGATAACTGAATCTCGCTATCCTTCTTTATCTTTGTCAGTTATGAAGGATTTAAGAGCGTTGCGCTCTTTCTCCTAGACTCAACACATAGAAGGGTCTTCTGCACACCTCTTGTGCTCCTTCATTAAGTATATAACTTAAGGGGGTTCTCGGTCTCTGCTTGCCTTGTAGAGAGCCAGTGCATGTCTGCCCTACCTCTCATGAGCTTCGTCCTCTAAGGGACTCAAGTGACTAGGAGGGTTGACATGCGTACATGGAACTGTACTTAAGGTCGACGAACTCATAGTTCGTGGCTCTAGCTTAGGCCACCACAGGATGCTAGCATTTACAAGTACAAATCATGTCTGAACCATATAATTTCTTACTTGCCTAATTATACAACCAAGGAGATATGGAAGTGATATAATATATCCATTAGGCAATGATGGACATTCCTGAAAACATTCACAGTATATCCAATTCATACACAGTTACAACTCAATTACATAGGGTAGGAGAATACTTATCCATTACAGGTTTCCGCCAACTAATTGACTGTGGGTGTTCGTCCTTCCACCTGATCATAGGCTCATAGGCATTCATTCTTAGCACTCTAGCCACCCCTGTGCCAAGCCATGATACCACCAGAGAACTCTCACAGTTCTCAAGGATTCCTTGTTTGTTCAACTTCTGCTCGAATTTTGTTATCTGCAACTCTCAGATATATCTCTTAGTTATGGCCTCAATGAGATTTATTAGATGCTCTCCCCACATCAAGCTCATGGCCTTCTCTTCCTTATTCCCTGGAGAGCTCCGTGCATCTCCCTTACGAGCTCACGCTCTCGCCTGCTGTCCCCTCCTCTGTTGTCCCTTTGTGTATCTATCTTACCTTCCTTCTTTTGGAAGGTTCCCGACCCATCATGTTCCTTCTGTCAGAAGGAAGTTCGGGTCTGCAGATCTCTGTGGTACTTCGGGCTAACATTCTATAGCTAGAACATGCTCCCATTCATGGGGGTGGTTGATAATTAAACCACTGGTCCTTTATTCATTAACTGATTTTCTCTCCTTGGGATCCGAAAGAGGTTGTCATCCTTATCAAGGGAAATTTGGGGTTATTTGGTATAATGAACCCTCTCGTATAGTTTTCACATTCTTACTCTAGTGATATCATGGTCAGTACTTTCAAGGCTTCACCCCCACAGTCAGTTATTGGCAACTCAAACAATAATACATTTATATTGTCCACATGCCTCAACATATAAATCCTATTTTATGATTGATTACAAGCTGGGAAAAATAGGGTGTTACATATGACCTCCCCTTGATATTGGTACATGACACCATTCAACATGCGATGATGAGTGATCTTAGAGGAAAAATATTAGAAACAAGCATCCAAACCCATACAATTGAAGTATTAAATAATTTAAATTTCACATAGACTTCCATGAGTATGATTCATGGTTCCTCTACTCACGGTTGAGGTGTTGTGTTCTCTCGAGGCTATCGAGGAGGTGTCAGATATTAATCTTATAAAATAAAGACAATTGGTAAGGAATTTATTAAATCGTATAACAAAAAAGTTGTACATTTAGAAAGGACCTTTCCAACGGTATAAAGAATGTGATAAATGGACATCTGAGTCAAACGTTATGAGAAAACTATAAATAATATTCTGGGGAGGGGGGTCCTGTCCCTTTTCAGAGGAGTTAATGGGAACTCCTCCAATTTGCTTCGGAGGAGTTAATGAGAACTCCTCTGATGGTTTCGAAGGTCACATTATGAAATTTTCTTGGAGCGAAATGATGCATATATTGGGACTTATTCGAGTGATCTTGTCGATGCATATTCTTTTAAGTTCTTCGAGCAAGTGGTTGCTGTAATATTTGAGGCTAGGTTGCATTTTTGTATCATTGTCATGTTGTTGTGGACTTAATGAACTCAAATCCTCATGCATTGGGTTTGGTTTTATGTGACAATGCCTGGTTTGATTGAAAGAAAAAGGGAGAAAAGTTTAGTATTTAAAATATTAAAGATTAAAAATCATTTAAAGGGGGTCGTCCCCCATTTCTCCCACCTTACATTTAAAATGTTTTTAAGTAATAAGTAAAAAGGGGAAGGGGGTGGCATGCCACACCCCTTATCCCTCCCACTCTATGAAATTCATCGAATTAAAAAAGAAAAGGGAGAGAGGTGGTATGACTAAGCCCTCCCCACTCCACTTATGCACGCTTTTACAACATGGAGGGGGTCACACACCATTCATATTGATGTTTCAATACCCAAAAAAACGACCTACGAAATCTTTGAAACCAGCTCTCATGACCATAAGTGCTATAGTTAATACCAAGTGTTTCGACTTGGTTGATAGACTTAATGTTAAGTGTTCCAAGTGTATCGATGGACTTAATGTTAAGTGCTTAGATATGTGCGTTGGAGTTAATATTAAGTGTTCTAATCTAAGCGCTAGAGTTAATATTAAGTATTCTGAATTGTTCGATAGACTTAATGTTAATTGGTCCAAGTGTATCGATGGACTTGCTATAAACTATCCCGAGTTACATAACATGGAGGGGGTGTGTGGGCATGAGATTTCCCCTCCCCGTAATACAACATAGTTAAACCAAAACATATACCCTCCCTTTCATTGCTTAAACAAATGCCCCCTTTCTTTTATTAATTAATAATCTTAAATAAATTAAACTTTAAATCCTCTTTTCTACAATTTTTTAAATGAATCTTAAAACCCAAATAATCTTGGTTTAATTAGAATTTAACAAATCCACATTGCTTTTCAAGAATGATCTACAATAAACCTAGCTTAATTTCATGCATAGACGTAGGATGGGGGGCATTTATCGGTTACCTAGTTGCATGAGATTTCAAAGGTTCATAACTTACTCATACGACATCGGATTAGGGTACCATTTTTTCCAATGAGGAGAGCACAAAGAGATGCTTCTTGCAAGATAATTGAACATCTTATTCGAACATTCTGTTAGTGTTGTGGCTGACGAGGCTGGTTTGGGCGAAATATTCCTAGTGATCGTTTTGGCACTTCCAGGAATCATATTTTGATGTTGTGAGTTGTGTTGGAATCACAATGGTGGAAATAATACAAATACCCTATTTTAAGGATGAAAAATTCACTTTGACTGACGATGAGAAATTGTGCTCAACGACATTTTTTAATGAAAGTTCAGAGCCCACTTCATTGCTATTTCATCCAAATTCAGTTCTGTTAGTTCCTTTTCACTTGTGTTGTATGGGCTCTAAGTTCATCCATTGAAGTTGAGGTGATATTTCAGTGGCAAAGAAATATAAATTCACAAAAATAACCAATTGATGTTCGAGGAGATTAACATGGTTTCGAAGCCGAGGTGATTAATTTTCTTCCAAAGTGTGTTTCAGAGCCAACGCAAGACCAACATGTGTTGTGATTAACCCATCTGATGCTAGAAGACACTTTCACAATTTATATTTAGTCATAAAATCAAGAAGAACAAAATAAACAAGTTGGTACGATGTGCATGAAGAAAGCTACTAGTGACACAAAAAACTTGATTATGAGTGCAATATGAAGTGGGTCAGGCATGGTAGGTAATTAGTGACCAACGATCTAATTAAGCATGGAGAGCTTAGTCACTGGAAATTTTTAGGAGACTGATTGATGGGCACAACAATAAGGATCCGAGTTGGAGGAGGGTAAGATAGGCCTCAAGATGAAGGTGGGACAATGCTAACTAGGTCATCGTCAGCTAAAGAAAGAAGGTCATTTTCGATGAACTCAGTGCCGACAAGGGGTCGACATCCTTCTGTTGGCACATCGATGAAGGAGAGACAATGGAGTGTATCAGAGAGAAAGGGAGAAGTGTTATTGATATGTGATGTATCAACGAAAGTGGAAGGAAGTTAGTCGGTGAAAGACATGCACACGATGAAGATAGTTGCATGAACATTATTGTTGTGTCAATGTTGATCACGTGAACTTCATCGGTGATAAGAACGTGTGTTAGTGGGATTTAGTGGAAGCACGTCGGTGCATCGTTCATGTTCTAAGGAAGGAGGTCAATGTATTGGTGAAGAAATCACTAGCACACCAATGTGTAGGAAGAAGAAAGGATGCTTTCACCGGTATGTTATGTATCAGTGAGGGAAGAGGAAACTCAGGGAAGTGTGGATTGACAGGTTGAAGTGCATGGAAAAGAAGCTACAAATGAAAAAGCAAGAAGAGCAAGACGAAAACTTAGGCTTAGCCATTTGGACAAAGGAGAGAGAGCATGAGGGTTCCAGTAGGAAGATTTAGAGGGGGGGGAATTTATTGTCTTAGAGAGACGTTAAGGAAAGAAAGTTGGAAGGTTATTTTGCATATGCAACAAATGGAGACGCATTGGGTGAAGCTAGAATCTCTGATAGTCTTTCTTAGCTAATAAGTAGAAAATGTAGATGGTCATAAAATTACTTCTAAGTTCAAAAATTCTAGAAATAATGCGCAACAGTTACTTGAAATATTCCATCGTGGTGGGATCACTGACGATGCTTGCATATCGGCTAGTAGAGATCATCTGTTGTAAGTATAGGATGATTATTGATGGGATTTATTTCCTCAAACTGTGTCGATCTTTTGGGTTGGTATCTTCATCATGAGGCTGACATAGGTTTAGGATAAATCAATATTTTTCACTAGGTGTGTGTGTGTGTGTGTGTGTGTGTGTGTGTGTGTGTGTGTGTTGGTGTGTGTGACTCACAGGTGTTTTTCCACTGCCCGCAAGCATCCATAACCAATGTGGCCTTTTATCCTAATAGGGGATGATTGCTAGATATTGATATTTATTTGAATATTTGTCACACCTGACTATATAGAGTTATCCCTTTTGGTTTTCATCCTTTATACTTTGACACTTCACCTTTCACATGAGAAACTACTTAGTGTGTGGATGGTTTCCCCATTACATAGGATCTACTCACCAGATAATATGCAAGGATGATCATTAATTAACCACTATGTTCAGCCATGGTTACACTGTTGTTACAACATTCTCAGATAGTTTGGATTCATGTTCAAATAGAGACCACTAATTCCTCTCAAGATACTTTGCAATTGTTTTTCTATGAAGATATTCTGGACNTTAGAGGAAAAATATTAGAAACAAGCATCCAAACCCATACAATTGAAGTATTAAATAATTTAAATTTCACATAGACTTCCATGAGTATGATTCATGGTTCCTCTACTCACGGTTGAGGTGTTGTGTTCTCTCGAGGCTATCGAGGAGGTGTCAGATATTAATCTTATAAAATAAAGACAATTGGTAAGGAATTTATTAAATCGTATAACAAAAAAGTTGTACATTTAGAAAGGACCTTTCCAACGGTATAAAGAATGTGATAAATGGACATCTGAGTCAAACGTTATGAGAAAACTATAAATAATATTCTGGGGAGGGGGGTCCTGTCCCTTTTCAGAGGAGTTAATGGGAACTCCTCCAATTTGCTTCGGAGGAGTTAATGAGAACTCCTCTGATGGTTTCGAAGGTCACATTATGAAATTTTCTTGGAGCGAAATGATGCATATATTGGGACTTATTCGAGTGATCTTGTCGATGCATATTCTTTTAAGTTCTTCGAGCAAGTGGTTGCTGTAATATTTGAGGCTAGGTTGCATTTTTGTATCATTGTCATGTTGTTGTGGACTTAATGAACTCAAATCCTCATGCATTGGGTTTGGTTTTATGTGACAATGCCTGGTTTGATTGAAAGAAAAAGGGAGAAAAGTTTAGTATTTAAAATATTAAAGATTAAAAATCATTTAAAGGGGGTCATCCCCCATTTCTCCCACCTTACATTTAAAATGTTTTTAAGTAATAAGTAAAAAGGGGAAGGGGGTGGCATGCCACACCCCTTATCCCTCCCACTCTATGAAAGTCATCGAATTAAAAAAGAAAAGGGGGAGAGGTGGTATGACTAAGCCCTCCCCACTCCACTTATGCACACTTTTACAACATGGAGGGGGTCACACACCATTCATATTGATGTTTCAATACCCAAAAAAATGACCTACGAAATCTTTGAAACCGGCTCTCATGGCCATAAGTGCTATAGTTAATACCAAGTGTTTCGACTTGGTTGATAGACTTAATTTTAAGTGTTCCAAGTGTATCGATGGACTTAATGTTAAGTGCTTAGATATGTGTGTTGGAGTTAATATTAAGTGTTCTAATCTAAGCGCTAGAGTTAATATTAAGTATTTTGAATTGTTCGATAGACTTAATGTTAATTGGTCCAAGTGTATCGATGGACTTTCTATAAACTATCCCGAGTTACATAACATGGAGGGGGTGTGTGGGCATGAGATTTCCCCTCCCCGTAATACACCATAGTTAAACCAAAACACAGACCCTCCCTTTCATTGCTTAAACAAATGCCCCCTTTCTTTTATTAATTAATAATATTAAATAAATTAAACTTTAAATCCTCTTTTCTACAAATTTTTAAATGAATCTTAAAACCCAAATAATCTTGTTTTAATTAGAATTTAACAAATCCACATCGCTTTTCAAGAATGATATACAATAAACCTAGCTTAATTTCATGCATAGACGCAGGATGGGGGGCATTTATCGGTTACCTAGTTGCGTGAGATTTCAAAGGTTCATAACTTACTCATACGACATCGGATTAGGGTACCATTTTTTCCAATGAGGAGAGCGCAAAGAGATTCTTCTTGCAAGATAACTGAACATCTTATTCAAACATTATGTTAGTGTTGTGGCTGACGAGGTTGGTTTGGGAAAAATATTCCTGGTGATCGTTTTGGCACTTCTAGGAATCATATTTTGATGTCGTGAGTTGTGTTGGAATCACAATGGTGGAAATAATACAAATACCCTGTTTTAGGGATGAAAAATTCACTTTGACTAACGATGAGAAATTGTGCTCAACGACATTTTTTAACAAAAGTTCAGAGCCCACTTCGTTGCTATTTCATCCAAATTCAGTTTTTTCAGTTCCTTTTCACTTGTGTTGTATGGGCTCTAAGTTCATCCATTGAAGTTGAGGTGATATTTCAGTGTCAAAGAAATATAAATTCACAAAAATAACCAATTGATGTTTGAGGAGATTAACATGGTTTCGAAGCCGAGGTGATTAATTTTCTTCCAAAGTGTGTTTCAGAGCCAATGAAAGACCAACATGTGTTGTGATTAACCCATCTGATGCTAGAAGACACTTTCACAATTTATATTTAGTCATAAAATCAAGAAGCAAAAAATAAACAAGTTGGTACGATGTGCACGACAAAAGCTACTAGTGACACAAAAAACTTGATTATGAGTGCAATATGAAGTGGGTCAGGCATGGTAGGTAATTAGTGACCAATGATCTAATTAAGCGTGGAGACCTTAGTCACTGGAAATTTTTAGGAGACTGATTGATGGGCGCAACAATAAGGATCTGAATTGGAGGAGGGTAAGATAGGCCTCAAGATGAAGGTGGGACAATGCTAACTAGGTCATCGCCGAATAAAGAAAGAAGGTCATTTTCGATGCACTCAGTGACGACAAGGGGTCGACATCCTTCTGTTGGCACATTGGTGAAGGAGAGACAATGGAGTGTATCAGAGAGAAAGGGATAAGTGTTATTGATATGTGATGTATCAATGAAAGTGGAAGGAAGTTAGTCGGTGAAAGACATGCACACGATGAAGATAGTTGCATGAACATTATTGTTGTGTCAATGTTGATCACATGAACTTCATCGGTGATAAGAACGTGTGTTAGTGGGATTTAGTGGAAGCACATCGGTGCATCGTTCATGTTCTAAGGAAGGAGGTCAATGTACTGGTGAAGAAATCACTAGCGCACCAATGTGTAGGAAGAAGAAAGGATGCTTTCACCGGTATGTTATGTATCGGCGAGGGAAGAGGAAACTCAGGGAAGTGTGGATTGACAGGTTGAAGTGCATGGAAAAGAAGCTACAAATGAAAAAGCAAGAAGATCAGGAGGAAAACTTAGGCTTAGCCATTCAGACAAAGGAGAGAGAGCATGAAGGTGTTGGAAGATTGGTTGTTGTCATTGATGTCAACCCTAGTCATGGGTTTTGGACTGCAATATTGATGAAGGTATTTGGACATGAAGGAAAATGAACATGCAGATACAACATCCATGGATGGATAGTATACATCATGCTGTTTCCGGTGGTATGTGGCACGTCACATGGATCCTCATGGTTGAGGAGAAATGAATTTTTTGAAGATGACAAAGTGAATTGAAAAAGGAAGTACATGTAGGCCCTGAAAATAATTAAAGAAAATAATTAAAAAATAAGAAAGTATCAGGTCGGCCCTAATGTTAAAAGGAA
>JZKD02S2017844.1:462458-478085 GCA_000966675.3 Picea glauca | reverse complement strand
ACAATGTTTAGTTGAATTTAAAATAGGAGGATATAAGGATGAAATACTATGTGATGTCATTCCCATGGATGTTTGTCATCTATTGTTGGGTAGACCATGGCAATATGACAGAAATATGATTCATGATGGGAGAAAGAACACATACACCCTGGAGAAGAATGGGAGAACTCACATGTTGTTGTCGATTAAGGATAAAGAAGTGAAACCAAAGGTGAGAAACATTGTACTTCTCATGAGTGGGAAGGAACTTCTTAAGGAGGTTAAGAAGAAGGAAGATACACAATTCATTGTGGTTAGGAAGCTTAGAATTGTTTTAACTAGTATAAGAGTGGATGATTTACCAGAGGAAATCTAGAAGTTGTTGGAAGAGTTTGTTGATATAGTAGTGGATGAACTACCTTGTTCGTTGCCACTTATCAGAAGTATAAGTCATCACATCGATCTTATACCTAGATCTAGTTTACCAAACAAAGAAGCATACAGATTGACGTCGTAGGAGAATGAAGAGGTCAAAAGACAAGTCCAGGACTTAATGGACAAGGGATTGGTTAGAGAAATCTTGAGTCCATGTGTTGTTCTGACAGTGCTCAGCCCAAAGAAAGATGGAGGCTGGAGGATGTGTACGGACCCAAGGAAAATTAACAAGATTACCATCATATATAGATTTCCATTTCCAAGGATGGATAATTTGATGGATTGCTTGAGTGGAGCAATTTTCTTTTCAAAGATTGATTTGAAGAGCGAATATCATCAAATTCAAATGAGAGAAGGTGATGAATGGAAGACCGCATTCAAGACAAATGAAGGGCTGTATGAATGGCTTGTTATGCCATTTGGCTTAACAAATGCGCCTACTACTTTCATGATATTGATGAATGAAGTCCTGAAGGATTTCATAGGAAAATTTGTCATCGTATATCTTGATGATATATTGGTTTTCAGAAAAACAGAGACAGAGCACTTGAAACATTTGGCTACAGTGATGAAAAGATTACAACAAGAGAAGTTGCTGATAAATATGAAGAAATCATCATTCATGAGGACAGAGCTCATTTATTTGGGGTTTTTTATCTCCGCAGATGAATTGACAATGGATCCAGATAAGGTAGAGGCAATTAAGAATTGGCCATTGCCGAGGAGTATATTTGAAGTTAGAAGCTTTCATGGATTGGATAGTTTCTACAGGAAATGTATCAGAAATTTCAATGGAATTAGCACACCGATGATGGACATGGTGAAGAAAAGACATAAGTCTTTTCACTGGACAGAAGAAGCAGAGAAAATTTTCATCTTGTTGAAGAGGAAGATTATTGAACAACCAATTATGGTGTTGCCAGATTTCAGTAAGACATTTCAAGTCAAATGTGATGCTAGTGGATTTGCAATTGGAGCGGTCTTGAGCCAAGATGATAGGACAGTCACATACTTCAGTCATAAACTGAATGAAGATAAAGTTAAGTACTCGACATATGAAAAAGAATTTTATGTAGTCATACAAGCACTGAAGAAATGGAGACATTATTTGGTTCCTAAAGAGTTTGTTTTGTATAGTGATAATCATGTTTTACAATTCATGACTCAACAGGAAAAGTTGAACCAAAAACATGCAAAATGGGTTGAATACATGCAAAATTTTACTTTTGTGATTAAACATATTTATGGAACTACTAACAAAGTTGTTGATGCTTTGAGAAGAAAATGTTTGCTGATGCAGGAATTTAGAGTCAAAACTTTAGGTTTTGATAATCTCAAGGACATGTACAGAGATGATCCAGATTTCAAAGAGGCGTATGAGGCATATGAGAATCCAATTCTTAGGGACAGAAGTCAATGGACTGAATATATGATCCAGGATGGATTATTATTCAGAGGCAATCAATTATGTGTTCTAAAATGCTCCATGAGGGAGAATCTGCTGAAAGAAAAACACGGTGGAGGATTGGCCGGACATTTCGGTCATGACAAAACATTCTCGAAATTAAATGGCTTATATTTTTTGCCAGGGATGAGGACAGATGTCAAAATATTTGTGGACAGATGTAGAATTTGTCAGCACACGAAGGGAAAAAGGGAAAACATAGGGTTATACCAGCCATTACCCATACCTGAGAGGCCGTGGGATGAAGTAAGCATGGATTTTGTATTGGGGATGCCAAGGAAACAAAGAGGATTTGATTCAATCTTTGTGGTGGTAGACAGATTTTCAAAAATGGCACATTTTATACCATGTTAGAAAACCAGTGACACAACTCATATTGCGAACTTGTTTTTCAAGTAAGTTGTTAGACTTCACGGCTTACCAAGGAGTATAGTTTCAAATTGAGACACCAAGTTTGTAGGAAATTTTTGGAGGACTTTATGGAAGAAGCTGGGGACAAATCTGTCTTTTAGCTCAGCTTATCATCCTCAGATGGATAGACAAACAGAATTTGTAAACATGAGCTTGGGAGATTTGCTAAGGATCCTAGTGACTGAACATCGCAGTCAATGGGATCACATTCTGCCACAGGCGGAATTTGCTTACAACCATTCATTTAATAGAAGCACAGGGAAGATTCCATTCCAAATTATTTATGGAATGCATCCAAGAGGAGTTTTTGAACTGAAAGATTCAGAACAGAATGAAACTAGAAGTGCTAGTGCAAAATATTTTGCAGAGGCATTGAAATAACTTCACAGCCAAGTGAAGGAGCGATTGCAGAACTCGAGCCAAGAGTACAAGCGCAGAGCAGATCAACATAGGAGAGAACTTCAATTTGAAGTTGGTGATCTGATTCTTGCACACCTAAGAAAGGAAAGGTTCCCAAGGGGAACATATAACAAATTGAAAATAAAAAATATTGTACCATGCAAAATCATAAAGAAATTTGGGACAAATGCATATGAGATTGAATTACCTGATGGGATTGGAATTTCACCGATATTCAACATCTCAGATTTGTACCCTTATAGAGATGAAGAAGATAATGAACAGACCGAGGTTCAATGGACTAAATAAATGCCTATAGCTGAAAAGCCACAGATGGAAAGTATACTTGACAAGAGAGTCAGCAAGAACACCAGGAGAAAAGAGTATTTTGAATACTTGGTCAAATGGAAGGAACATCCAGTTGAAGATGCCAACTGGGAGAATGAAGCAAAAATTTAGAAACATGGACAAACCATGCAAGAGCTCATGAACAGGAGTCAATGAAAATTTTTCAAGTGAGGGAGTATGATGCAAGAGCATTGTCAACAGCGAGCAAGCATGGAGGCAAAAGACAGTTGGGATGAACGCCATCACATTTTGGCACATGTTGAAAATGTTTGAAATGTTCTTGAAAGTTTGGATGCGTAGACATTAATGAAATAATTAAGAAGGCGTACTTCCATATTGTAAGCAGATCTTGAGCGACCCACTCTCATCTGTAGGATGTAGAGGCATTTATAACAGTTAATGAAAGTAGGTAGATTTTAAAATTTTAGATTAGACAGTTTTAGGAGCTGGAGGGAAAATGACTATAGACACCCTCATCTTTGTATCATTGTATCAATAGGAGATGGTAGAAGTAATCACATTAGCATAGAGGAGAAACAGAGAGTAGAAGAGAAGAATCCATGTATAGAATTTATGAGATTAATATATGAAGCTT
The DNA here is from genome assembly GCA_000966675.3 of Picea glauca. Lineage (NCBI taxonomy): Eukaryota > Viridiplantae > Streptophyta > Pinopsida > Pinales > Pinaceae > Picea > Picea glauca. Next base: position 474,453 of record JZKD02S2017844.1, on the reverse strand, counting down.
TGAATTCAGACTCATGGTGTTCTAAAACTTTATGTGTATACATGCTTAATGTTATACTTATGGTTGTTTTACTCTTTTTGCTGTGGATTTGATTTTATGCTATGTATGTATGATTTCATGTTAAGTATTTGAAGTCTGAGAGAGTAAGGGAATGAGTTTCAATTGTTTCTCTTCTTGAGTAAGAGTTCCTTCCAGGAGTGTAGTGAAACGTCCGCAAGGAGTGCGTTGACCGAATTCAGAGTTTACCTCTGAAAGCTCAGGAGGGATACCATTGTTCTCATTTCAACTAAAGTGAAAGACAAGCACAGAAGCCATGCAAGGTGTGCGCAGGCTGGTCAAGACCTTAAAACCTATAGACTAAGGCTGAGAGATTGAAGAACTGGTGTTGCAAAGTTGCACAAACTTAAGGGATTCAAATATTCATAAATATTTGGAGAAGTGTCGTAAGGAGTGTGTGCAGAAGCCTTCTAGGAGACTTGAGTTTGTGAAAGGAAGCTTAGGAGGGTTAGGGCCTTTTGAATCATTCGAAAGAAAGGCAAGAAGCACCAGAAGTTGTGCAGAGGCTAAATCCCAGAGAAGGATTGCAGGTTTGATTTGAGGAGAAGGTTCTTTGAGGAGAAATTGAACAGTCTGAATTCTCAGAAGAGAACTCCGAAAATAGTGAGGACCGTAGGATTTGCAGAAGTTGTAAGGGAGTTAAGCGTCGGACAATCCACCTTTGAAAAATAGAGTCGACGTGGACCATCGATCGTAATCCATTCAGGTCGTTAGATCATTTCAGGAATTCAGAGTGCAGGACTTTGAAGTGCAAGACAAAACCTTGGTTGATCAAGTTCTCGAAACGTGAAAGGAGGTTTCGTGTGCGATGTCAAAGAGGGAGGAGTTCGGAATTTCAGAACTTCGGAGTTTGAAGTTTCGAAAGTCTTGAGGATGGTTGATCGAGACTCAATAGGGAGGAAAGTCCGAAATCAGAAGTTGTGACAGAGTATTTGTCGGTATTTCAGGATTCAGGTTTTTGGCATTCCCGTTGATAAGGGGCAGAACACTCTACGTTAGAACCTCCAAAATCGTGAAACATGAAGAAGTTCAAAAGTGCGCTCCGACATTTCGGTGAATCGGGGATCGAGAATTTGGGGATCATGATGACATAAGGTTAGGATCGAGAGTTTTGAACTCCCGGTACTTGGGAGCCCAAAAATAAAGGAAGTTTTTGAAGGGTGGTTCAAGTTCCGAAAATCGGAAAAAGTGACAGGTGGCAGGAGTCCACATCAGGAGAATAGTACATCTCGAGGGAATAGTTGGAAAGTCAAGAAATCTCACGATAGGATTTGCGAAGTCCCGAGAAAAGAGACCATTTCATAATTTCAGAATTTTAGGTTCTGGAAGGCATAGAAGACAGAGAGTTTGAAGAGAATCCTTACAAACTCCCGTTACGCGAAATCACGCTAACCGTTGGATCAAAGGGAAGAACCATAGCAGTTGATTTTCCTTGGAAGCGGAACACTAGTGTTTCATTGTTTCGGGATTCGGCATACTGGGAATCCTGTTGATAGGGGGATGAGACATAGTGCCAAGGAAATATTGAAGTCACGAAGTGCGGCAAGACTTAGAGTGGACTTTTTGGGATTTCAGTAATTCAGATTTCAGGACCTCGGGAGTCGAGAGGTAGAGTTGCGCATCATTGCAATTCTCGAAATCGTGAAGAGAGAAAAGCCAAAATCAGTGGCAAGGTGAGTCGTGAGTTTAGTATTCTAGGTTTCAGGGGTTGAAGGGACAAGACACTCAACCATAGGATTCGCGAAATCATGAAATACGGTATCCCAAAAAGAAAAAGGAAAAAAATCTCGAAGTCTGTTGGGGTTTGATCGTGGGGTTCATGCCTGTGAATGATCGCACGGGCATAACTTAGGAGGGCCTGTGAACTATACTTGGATAGGGTGAGTGAATAATTCCCTGAGAGGAATTAAGAGGGTCAGTTAGACTCTAAGGGCCAAAGTTGAAAGATCCTGTGCGAACCTGGACCTGAGGATTGGGGGTTTGCGTCAACTGTGGTATCAGAGCATAGGAAAATTTCTTTTCTTTCTGTAGCAGGGAAAAGAAAAATTTTACAGCCATGCTGCTGAGAAGAAGAGATAGACAAATACCTGATCCACCAGAGGAAAGGGAAATTCCAAGAAGAAGAGACAGACAATTACCTGATCCGGCAAGAAAGAGAGATGCGTGAACTCCATACCAGGCTTGATGCCATGGAGACAACACAGAGGCACATAGTTGATGCTGGGGATATAAACGAATCTGAAAGTGAAAATGAAGCTGGAAATGAAGAAGTTGCAGTCGAAAATGCAGTAGAAGAACACCTATTCAGGGTTGTTGCAAGGATAGGTGCTAGAGAAAAAATGGACATTCCAGTATATGAAGGAAACATGGATGTTGAAGAGCTTCTAGACTGGATTAGAGCTCTGGATAAATATTTTGACTATGAGGATATCGAGGAAGACAAGAAGGTTAAACATGCTGTCACAAGACTTAAAGGGCATGTAACATTATGGTGGGATGAACTGTAGGCTGACAGATGATACAAAGGTAAGCAGAAAATCAAGAGTTGGGACAGAATGGTTGAGAAGATGAAGGCAAAATTCATACCCAAGGATTATCAAATTACTATGTTTCAGAGGATGCAAAACTTGAGAAAGAAATTGATGGCAGTGAAAGAATACACTAAAGAGTTCTACAGGATAAACATCAGAGCAGGTCATTGGGAAAGTGATGATGAAAACGTTGCAAGGTACATGAATGGTCTGAGATACGACATTCAGGATGAGATGAGCATGATGACCATCTGAATGGTGGAATATGCTTATCAGATGGATCTGAAAGCTGAAGTCAAACCAAAGGCAAAATAATTGTCCAAGATAGGAATTAGAAACCTAAATAAGAGTGGAAGAAACCTCAAACTCAAACTGAGAGAGGTGGAAGCTCACAGAGAGGACAGTATGCAGATAGAAATACTTTTCCTCGAACCAGAGGAAGAGGAAGAAGCAGAGGTGGAGAAATAAAATGCTTTACCTGTGGAAAGAATGGACACAAATCCTATGAATGTCCAGACAAGAAGAAAGAAGGTGGTGAAACTCACATTGCCGAAGCTCAAGGATGGGATGTTGAGGCAGAAGATGCTGAGGGCGGAAGGTCATTGATGATGAGAAAAGTTCTCTTAACGCCAGAGAAGGAGGTGGAGAACCCAGTCCAAAGGAATAGACTTTTTCGGACTGCTTGCAAGACCAAATACAAGGTATGCAAAGTCATCGTGGATAGTGGTAGCACGGACAATCTCGTTTCTACAGAGATGGTAGAAAAGCTGGAGCTGGAGACTATTGAACATCCAAGCCCATACAGAGTTTTGTGGCTACAAAAAGGACATCAGGTAAATGTCACTAAACAATGTTTAGTTGAATTTAAAATAGGAGAATATAAGGATAAAATACTATGTGATGTCATTCCCATGGATGTGTGTCATCTATTGTTGGGTAGACCATGGAAATATGATAGAAATGTGATTCATGATGGGAGAAAGAACACATACACCCTGGAGAAGAATGGGAGAACTCACATGTTGTTGCCGATTAAGGATAAAGAAGTGAAACCAAGGGTGAGCCACACTGTACTTATCATGAGTGGGAAGGAACTTCTTAAGGAGGTTAAGAAGAAAGAAGATACACAATTCATTGTGGTTAGGAAGCATAGAATTGTTTTAACTAGTACAAGAGTGGATGATTTACTAGAGGAAATTCAGAGGTTGTTGGAAGAGTTTGTTGATATAGTAGTGGATGAACTACCTTGTTTGTTGCCACTTATCAGAAGTATAAGTCAGCACATCGATCTTATACCTAGAGCTAGTTTACCAAAAAAAGCAGTATACATATTGACGCCGCAGGAGAATGAAGAGGTCAAAAGACAAGTCCAGGACTTAATGGACAAGGGATTGGTTAGAGAAAGCTTGACTCCATGCGTTGTTCCGACAGTGCTTAGCCCAAAGAAAGATGGAGGTTGGAAGATGTGTACAGACTCAAGGGAAATTAACAATATTACCATCATATATAGATTTGCATTGCCAAGGATGGATGATTTGATGGATTTCTTGAGTGGAAATCTTTTTTTTTCAAATATTGATTTGAAGAGCGGATATCATCAAATTCGAATGAGAGAAGGTGGTGAATGGAAAACCGCATTCAAGACAAATGAAGGGCTATATGAATGGCTTGTTATGCCATTTGGCTTAACAAATGTGCCTAGTACTTTCATGATATTGATGAATGAAGTCCTGAAGGATTTCATAGGAAATTTTTTCATCGTATATCTTGATGATATATTGGTTTTCAGCAAAATAGAAATAGATCACTTGAAGCATTTGGCTATAGTGATGAAAATATTACAACAAGAGAAGTTGCTGATAAATATGAAGAAATCATTGTTCATGAGGATAGAGCTCATTTATTTGGGGTTTTTTATCTCCACAGATGAATTGAAAATGGATCCGGATAAGGTAGAGGCAATTAAGAATTGGCCATCACCGAGGAGTATATTTGAAGTTAGAATCTTTCATGGATTGGCTAGTTTATACAGGAAATTTATCAGAAATTTCAGTGGAATTAGCGCACCGATGATGGACACGGTGAAGAAAAGACATAAGTCTTTTCACTGGACAAAAGAAGAAGAGAAAAGTTTCAACTTGTTGAAGAGGAAGATTACTAAACAACCAATTCTAGTGTTGCCAGATTCCAGTAAGACATTTCAGGTCAAATGTGATGCTAGTGGATTTGCAATTGGAGCGGTCTGGAGCCAAGATGACAGGCTAGTCACATACTTCAATGAGAAACTGAAAGAAGCGAAAGTTAAGTGCTCCACATATGAAAAAGAATTTTATGCAGTCATACAAGTGCTGAAGAGATGGAGACATTATTTGGTTCCTAAAGAGTTTGTTTTATACAGTGATAATCATGCTTTACAATTTGTGACTCAACAAAAAAAGTTGAACCAAAAACATGCAAAATGGGTTGAATACATGTAGAATTTTACTTTTGTGATTAAACATATTTATGTAACTGCTAACAAAGTTGTTGATGCTTTGAGAAGGAAATGTTTGCTGATGCAGGAATTTAGAGTCAAAACTTTAGGTTTTGATAATCTCAAGGACATGTACAGACATGATCCAGATTTCAAAGAGGCATATGAGGCATCTGAGAATCCAATTCTCAGGGATAGAATTCAATGGACTGAATATATGATCCAGGATGGATTATTATTCAGAGGCAATCAATTATGTGTTCCAAAATTCTCCATGAGGGAGAATCTACTGAAAGAAAAACACAGTGGAAGATTGGACGGACATTTCGGTCATGACAAAACATTCTCGAAATTAAATGGCTTATATTTTTGGCCAGGGATGAGGACAGATGTCAAAATATTTGTGGACAGATGTAGAATTTGTCATCACATGAAGGGAAAAAGGAAAAACACAAATTTATACCAGCCATTACCCATACCTGAGAGGCCGTGGGATGTAGTAAGCATGGATTTTGTATTGGGGATGCCAAGGACACAAAGAGGATTTGATTCAATCTTTGTGGTGGTAGACATATTTTCAAAAATGGCACATTTTATACCATGTTAGAAAACCAGTGACGCAACTCATATTGTGAACCTGTTTTTCAAGGAAGTTGTCAGACTTCATGGCTTACCAAGGAGTATAGTTTCAGATCGAGACACCAAGTTCGTAGGACATTTCTAGAGAAATTTATGGAAGAAGCTGGGGACAAATCTATCTTTTATCTCAACTTATCATCCTCAAACGGATGGACAAACAGAAGTTTTAAACAGGATCTTGAGAGATTTGCTAAGGAGCCTAGTGACTGAACACCGCAGTCAATGGGATCACATTCTGCCACAGACAGAATTTGCTTACAACGATTCATTTAACAGAAGCATAGGGTAGAGTCCATTCCAAATTGTTTATGGAATTCAGCCAAGAGGAGTTTCTCAACCGAAAGATTCATAACAAAATGAAACTAGAAGTGCTAGTGTAGAATATTTTGCAGAGGCAATGAAAGAACTTCACAACCAAGTGAAGGAGCGATTGCAGAACTCGAGCCAAGAGTACAAGCGCAAAGAAGATCAACACAAGAGAGAACTTCAATTTGAAGTTGGTGATTTGATTCTTTCACACCTAAGAAAGGAAAGTTTCCCAAAGGGAAGATATAACAAACTGAAAATGAAAAATATTGGTCCATGCAAAATCATAAAGAAATTTGGGGAAAATGCATATGAGATTGAATTACCCGATGGGATCGGAATTTCACCAATATTCAACATCTCGGATTTGTACCCTTATAGAGATGAAGAAGATAGTGAACATACAAAGGTTCAATGGACTAAACAAATGCCTGTAGCTGAAAATCCACAAATGGAAAGTATACTTGACAAGAGCGTCAACAAGAAGACCAGGAGAAAAGAGTATTTTGAATACTTGGTTAAATGGAAGGGACATCCAGTTGAAGATGCCAACTAGGAGAATGAAGCAGAAATTCAGAAACATGGACATACCATGCAAGATCTCATGAACAGTTGTCCATGAAATTTTTTCAAGTGAGGGAGTATGATGCAGTAGCATCGTTAGCAGCAAGCAATCATGGAGGCGGAAGACAGTTGGGATGAACTCCATCACATTTTGTCACATGTTGAAAATGTTCAAAATGTTCTTGAAAGTTTGATGCCCAGACATTAATGAAATAATTAAGAAGGCGTACTTCTATATTGTAAACATATCTTGAGTTATCTTCTCTCATCTGTAGGTTGTAGAGGCATTTATAATAGTTAATGAAAGTAGGTAGATTTAAAATTTTTAGATTAGATAGTTTTAGGAGCTGGAGGGAAAATGACTATAGACACCCTCATCTTTGTATCATTGTATCAATAGGATATGGTAGAAGTAAGCACATTAGCATAGAGGAGAAACAGAGAGTAGCAGAGAAGAATCCATGTATAGAAGTTCTGAGATTAATATATGAAGCTTTGAATTCAGACTCATGGTGTTCTAAAACTTTATGTGTATACATGTCGAATGCTATACTTATGGTTGTTTTACTCTTTCTTTTATGCATTTGCTTTTATGCTATGTATGTATGATTTCATGTTAAGTATTTGAAGTGTGAGAGAGTAAGGGAATGAGTTTCAATTGTGTCTCTTCTTGAGTAAGAGTCCCTGTAAGGAGTGCAGTGAAGCGTTCGCAAGGAGAGCGTTGACCGAATTTAGAGTTTACCTATGAAAGCTCAGGAGGGATACCATTGTTCTCATTTCCAGCTAAAGTGCAAGACAAGCACAGAAGCCATGCAAGGTGTGCACAGGATGGTCAAGACCTTAGAACGTATAGACTAAGGCTGAGAGATTGAAGAACTGTTGTTGTAGAGTTGCACAGGCTTAAGGGATTCAAATATTCAGAAATATTTGGAGTAGTGCCACAAGGAGTGCGTGCAGAAGCCTTCTAGGAGACTTGAGTTTGCGAAAGGAAGCTCGGGAGGGTTAGGGCCTTTTGAATCATTCGAATGAAAGGAAGGAAGTGCTAGAATTTGTGCAGAGAATAAATCCCATAGAAGGATTGCAGGTTTGATTTGAGCAGAAGGTTCTTTGAGGAGAAATTGAACGGTCTGAATTCTTAGAGGAGAACTCTCGAAATATCAAGGACCGTAGGATCTACAGAAGTTGGAGGGGAGTTAGGTGTCGGACAATCCACCTTCGAAAAATAGAGTCAACGTGGACCATCGATCGTAATCCGTTCAGGTCATCATATCATTTCGAGAATTCAGAGTGCAGGACTCCGAAGTGCAAGCCAAAACCTTGGTTGATCAAGTTGTTGAAATGTGAAAGGAGGTTTTGTGTGCGAAGTCAAGGAGGGACGAGTTTGGAATTTCGGAACTTCGGAGTTCGGAGTTTCAAAAGTCCCGAGGACGGTTGATCGGGACTCAGTAGGGAGGAAAGTTCGAAATCAAAGGTCGCGACAGAGTATTTGTCGGTATTTTGAGATTTGGGTTTTCGGCATTCCCGTTGACAAGGGGCAGAACACTCTACGTCAGAACCTCTGAAATTGCGAAACACGAAGAAGTTCGAAAGTGCGTTCCGACATTTCAGCAAATCGGGGTTCAGGAATTCGGGGATTTTGATGACATAAGTTTAGGATCGAGAGTTTTGAACTCTCAGTACCTGGGAGCTTGAAAATAAAGGAAGTTGTTGAAGGGTGGTTCAAGTTCTGAAAATTGGAAAAAGAGATAGATGGCAGGAGTCCATGTCAGGAGAATAGTACAACTTGAGGGGACAGTTGGAAAGTCAGGAAATCCAGCGACAGGATTTGCGAAGTCCTGAGAAGAGAGACCATTTTGACATTTCGGAATTTCGGGTTTCAGAAGGTATAGGAGACAGAGAGTTCGAGGAGAAGCCTTACGAACTCCCGGTAAGCGAAATCACACTAACCGTTTGATCAAGGGGAAGAACCATAGCCATTGATTTTCCTTGGAAGCGGAACACTAGTGTTTCAGTGTTTTGGGATTCAGCATACTAGGAATCCTGTTGACAGGGGGATGAGACATAGTTCCAAGGAAATCCTGAAGTCGCGAAGTGCGACAGGACTTAGAGTGGACTTTTTGGGATTTCAGTAATTCAGATTTTGGGACCCCGGGAGTCGAGATGTAGAGTTGTGTGTCATTGCAATTCCTGAAATCACGAAGAGAGAAAAGCCAAAATCAGTGGCAAGGTGAGTCGTGAGTTTGGTATTCCAGGTTTCATGGGTTGAAGGGACAAGACGCTCAACCATAGGATTCACAAAATCGCAAAATTCGGTATCCCGAAAAGAAAAAGGAAAAAAATCCTGAAGTTAGTTGGGGTTTGATCGCGGGGTTCATGTCGGTGAATGATCGCGCGAACATAACTCATGAGGGCCTGTGAACTATACTCGAAGAGGGTGAGTGAATAATTCCTTGAGAGGAATTAAGAGGGTCAGTCAAACTCTAAGGGCCAAAGTTGAAAGATCCTATGCAGACCTTGACCTGAGGGTTCGGGGTCTACGTCATAACTACTCTTACCGTAGTAGGGATATGCTAATTAATAGTGATAATAAAATTTGAATGTGAATAGTTGAAGATGGCAGGGTTCTGTGAAGGGTAGCTAAAGCCCAAAATCTGGATGATTGATGTTAGTGACACTGCCTCTAAGCATGGGCAGTTGAAACATTAGGCACTGATGATGGTTGGTTATAGAATGGTTAATGCCTTTGTGGGCTTAAAGGAATATGATAGAATCGGGTAGGATCCTTGGCAGTATAGTTACTTCTTTATATTAAAATCGGAGTATATAGCTCCTCATGACCAGAGAAAAGTGAGATGGGTAAGACCCTATGGACACTGAGGCAAGGAGGTTTTCTTGCTAAGACATTGTCGCATAAAGAGGAAAGTGACCCTGGTTGGTTATAGCCATGAGAGAAGGAAACACCAACATGAGGTATGACTATTATATTAGTCATGTAAGTGACTGAAGTCTCAACTAAAGGACACTAATGATTAAATTAAACTATCAAGTGAATGCATTAGGTAAAAAGGTGCAATAGTTACACCTACATATACACGAATGTGTATACATGATCATAAGGATGCTTGGAAGATCCTTGGAAAAAGGATATAGAATCCGGATATTTCCATGTGTATGAATGACATGGAAGGGGTGCAAGCAATGAGCTTGCATGATAAATGTTTGGTTAGGTTTGTATGTGTTATGCTTAAGTGCATGGATTTAATGCATTATGAAGCTTCTTGATATAAAGCATGATTTAATACCAGTTAGGTATGAATGATATTACATGTGCAAGTGATTCACATGTATGATGTAAGAGTATAAGTATACTAAAAACCCAATATGGTTTCCCTGATGAGTGAAATGTGAGGCAAGCATAGCACTTGCCAAGATTGAATGAATACCATGGATGCATGGTTGGCCCCATTATGAAGAGTCACAAAAGTTTTGTTCCAAGTAATAGCTTGAGAGGAGTGTATTCCCTTTCCTTAGGGAATACTATTATGATTAGATTGAAGGGTAAATGAGCAAAGATGCTATGTTGTCATAATAAGAGGCAAAATATTATGCCTTTGGGAATCACATGAGAAGGATTGTGAACAATCCCAAGTTGACTGATCTTAAAAGTAAAGATGTATGTGGGTTTTGAAATATACCTATGACAACTACATGCAGGCTTAGGATTATGAATATGGTTAAATAAATCATGGATGTAAGTTATCAAAAACTAGAATATGCGTGGATGCATAATCTAGAATGCATGTTGGAAATGTATGTCTATGTCCCTTAAAGAATTCTTATTAACAAGCTTAAGCTAATTCAAGCTTGAGGCCATCACAGATAGTGATGGATATGCAATAAGGAAGTTGCATGATGAAGGAGTTCCCTGTGGAGGAACTGTGTGAATACTCTATCAGGAAAACAAGGTCACAACCTTAATGACTACTGAGAATTAAGTAGTGAACCACAATCTTATATATATATATATATATACCATAATCCTGGATTACATTTTGAAAAACATCATGTAATGAATAGAATACTAATAAATGAATATTGGCCATCTCGATGACCAAATGGTAATGTGTTGGATGCACAGGTTCATGATCCATTATGAAAAAAAAGTTTTCTATTAAAGCATGTTGGTGTATTCCAAAAAAGGGTTAGGGTGAGGCCTAACCAAGGCTGCTCAAGAAAAGAGAAGAAATATCACAATAAAAAGTAGATTGCATAAGTAAAGGAGGAGAAAAGGAGGAACACTTCCTCACCCTAAGAACCCTAAATTATCTAACAGAGTCGTAGGATTAAAGGAGCAGTTGTGGAAACCGATATAGTTGGTAAAAGGCAAGTAAAATCCCTGAGTATGATTAAATGAATAAATGAGTACGTTTAACTGATTAGGATTATTTGAAGCCATGATTAAGAAAAGACAGTGAGGCCTTAGAGATAACTCAACTGGGTTGAAAAGTCCCAGGCGGTGTAGGAAGAGTTGGAAGAAGGGGAGAGTCCTCAACTCTTCCTTGCTAAGTATTATGTTTTCCCTTGGATGAGAAAACTGATTTACTAATAAAAGTAAATGTTTTGACACCATAATGATAAGGATTGTATTGTTGAAGATACAATCAAAATCTGTTTGTGTTACACTTGAGGATAATGTAATGAAGTGCATGAAGATATGCTAGGACATTTTGAAGATATTTTATGAATTCGAATGTTATGATACATGCATTTGGTTTAATATTACAACTAATGTAATTGTGACTATGATGATTCATGCTATGTATAGAAAGGAATTGGAACTATTGAGGAAGACAGTTGCCAATGATGGGAAACCTCAAGAAAAGGATGACTAAGAGAAAGCTATGGTTGAAATATTGTTGACAGGGCTGTAAAAGTCCCCATAAAGCACTGTTAATGAGGTAAAAATCAGAAAGAGGGTGCTAGCAGCCAAGAACAGGTATAAAAATGTTCATGCTTATGTGGCTCAGGGTATGAAAGGATTCAGGTGAGAATCCCTTCCAAAATATTTTATTGTCTCATGTTATGCACAAAATTTGAAAGGGCAGTGGTATTCCATGGATACCCAAGTAGGGTATGATTTTGAAAGAAGAAACTGAATGTTGGAGGTGTGAACCTCTGGGAGTGAATAATAATTGTATTATGTAGCAACATTTGAACCAAATGATCTCTGTTGACTCAAAAGGTCAAAAACGTTTACTAAGATATTTTTTTTGGGGTGGCCATGAGTGTTGGCACCTTGGTTATTAATGAAGGCATAATGCTTGGGTGAATTCATGCGAAACTTTTAAGTTTCATGTGTATTGATTTGAGAACGTGATTGGCCTATAGCAAGAAGTATGGTCTTGCTGTAAGAGTGAATGAAAAT
>JZKD02S2017844.1:419214-430314 GCA_000966675.3 Picea glauca | reverse complement strand
GAAGGAACCGTCCGGAGAGCTCCTGTCAGAAAATGCAAATGTCTGAAATTTGCTAGAAAGGAATCCAAAGTGCAGGAGAGAAGTAACATATGCTGAAACAGTGTTGTATCAAGCTGAAACACAGGGCTGTAAATCACGCTGAAACACAGTGTTGGAATAGATGTTGAAACACAATGCTGGAACAGTTGTCGAATCTCAGTGCTGGAACAGATGCTGAAACACAGTGTTGTAACAGAGCTGGAACACAATGCTGAAATAGAGCTGGAACACAGATGCTGAAACACAGATGCTGGAACACAGTGCTGAAACAGAGTTGGAACTTATGATGAAATACAGTGTTGTAACAGAGCTGAAACACAGTGTTGTAACAGAGCTGGAACACAGTGCTAAAACAGAGCTAGAACACAGATGCTGAAACACAGATGCTGGAACACAGATGATGGAACACAGATGCTGAAACACAGTGCTGAAACAAAGCTGGAACTTATGCTGAAACACAGTGCTGTAACAGCTGAAACACAATGTTGTTACATATGCTGAAACACAATGCTGGAACAGATGCTGAAACACAGTGTTGTTACATATGCTGAAACATAGAGCTGGAACAGATGCTGAAACACAGTGCTGGAAATTTGCTGAAACAGAGCTGGAACTTATGCTGAAACAGAGCTGGAACTTATGCTGAAACAGTGTTGCATCACATGCCAAATCTCAGTGCTGGACCATATGCTGAAACACCGTTGTAACAACTGCCGAAACAGTGCTGAGTCTTATGCTGAAATAGTGCTGAGACTTATGCTGAAATAGTGATTGGAGATTCAGCAATTAATTTTAGAATACGTACAGGAACTAGGTCAGCCCACAAGTCTACAGTTTTAGAAGTAGAATGGATTAGAAAGAAAGGCCCGAAGAAATTCGAGGACATTTTGTATTTGATCTATAGGCCCGAAGAAACTCGAGGCCATTTTGTAACTGAATCTGTGGCTTTGCCACCCCTCTAATATAATCCATAACCATTTTCGTCAAAAAAAAAAAAAAACAAAAAGTGTAATTGGATTTTGAGAACATGTAACCACTCAATGTGAATAATTTTCCAAATAGTTTCAAAGTTTGGAAAAACCTTCCTAGACGATAGAGCTTAGTGCCAAAGGTGATTGTTGTGTAAGGAAGAGTGTATATGCTTTGGATATACCTATGTATAATCCTAGAAGCACACTTGAAGTGAAATATTTTGACAAATAAAGAGAGGTTGAACTTACTAACATGGAATTGTTATTAAGTAGAAGAACACACTACAGAGAGTGTTGTGTGAAAGGGATTTATAGAAAGAGGATTGATTCCAAAATTGATCATTGTGTGGGTATGTTCTATATTAATTCCAGATTCTATCTAATATGGAAGCAGGTCAACCTTGTACCATTGGCTAAAGCATAAAGAGTTGCAAAGGAAAGTGTAGGACTGCATAGCAAGTGATGCAAGGTTGACAAAGATATGAGGAAGAACAGGGGAATATTAGTATTCGACTTCTATGGAGTACAAATGGTTTAAAAGGTAAATCTAATAGATCTTCTCACAATAAATCATTAATCCAATAAGTGAGAAAATCCATTGCATGCACATGGAGTTAAGAATAACTCCATAGCCTTGAAGGTAGAATTAAAGTGAAGGTTAAAAAAGAGAAAAAAAAAAAGGGCTTGCTACAAGAGAAGGAAAAAGGATATCATGAGATGTGGTATGACTCATGGAGTGGATGATTCATCTCTATGTGAAAGTATGAGAATGCATGAAAAAGTAATTGTTGGGTATGATATAACAACTTTTGTCTTAAAACACCCAAAGTAAGGAGGTTGCCTCTATCATCAGAGTGCACAACAAAAGCAGGGTATAGGTGCAAATGGAGGATGTGTAGCATTCCATTTGGAGCAGAGTGGTGTTGAGTGGCCAAGTAGTGCTTAAAAATGGATTAATCCATGAAGTATTTAAAATTGAGTGAAGTAATAAATGACAAAAAATATTAGAAAGATGACATAAAAGAAATATTTCAAAATATTGAAATTTCAATCAATGATAATGGTGTTTTAAGACCAATGTGGCCAAGGAAATGGAAGTGGATAATTAGACTGCAGTGTTAATATTCAGTTGGAATAGTGCATGTTACAACACTATGGATATTAAGAATTGTATCCTAAAATATGTTGGGACAATATTTCTTTACATAAAGGAAGCAGTTGTGATATGACAACGTTAGTGGATCTAGTGTCTAGAAATACAGAATGGCCAAGTGAGGCTTGATTATCAGGTGTAGAATAGGGGCCAGTGGTGTAGATTTTAGAAGAATAACAATGCACAAGGAATTAGGGTTCTACATAAATTAAAGGACAATCATCTACAACAATAAATCTAAATAATTAATTAATATGAAATAGATATGCATTGGAGTACATGATAGAATTGATGCATGATGCATAGAATAAACATAGAATGCATGTGCATAAAATATGCATGAAGTATCAAATGTTTGGTGCATACTGATGTGCATCTGTGCGTGTAGACATGCTTGAACATGCTAGTGGAGTGATTATAGACTAAGAGTAGTTTGTTGATATATATATATATATGAAATAATTATGCTATGATATTTGAATAAAACTAATGATGGATTGTGTATCTAGGAAACATGATTATAGCATGATGATATTGTTGCTTATGGTATCCATCCATACAAATAAAAAATGAGGATGGTGGGAATGTTGATCAAGAGATTGGAAAAAGGAGACTGTGAGCTTCTATAAAGTACCAGTTGATCAGGTACCATCAAGTAAATTAATGGAAACCATACATGTATGAATTTGAGGTTGTTATGATTTATAATTGTTGAAGGGAATTGAGGTAAGAATTCCCTCGGTCGAATCTAAATATCTAAATTTGTGTAATGGAAGGAGGTCTTGAGTATACACATAATATTTTTTGCTTGAATGTATTTATGAAAAATTAATTGCATACTATGTTATGTTGGTTATGAGGTCATAATTGAATTAAGTCAAGATACATTACTCATGTTGTAGTCATGAATGCCATTAGAGATGGTCATGTGTGAGGCCATGATGAGAATGGATATGGAAAGGCTATAGTGCCATCCAAGTTCGTAATGGTTTCCCCCTATGTAACTGAGGTTTGGACTACAACCTTTTTTCCTACACTAAATAACACTAAGGGATGGTGTTCCTAGTGTTGTGTATGGGTTGAAGAGGAAGGTATCCAAAGGATTGAACAGGTTGTGGGGAATATTTTGGATGAGGTATTAAGACATGGTCCATACCTTCCAACTCACATGGTGGAATACATGACATGAACATATGGTATTCCAGAGTTAATGCAAGGATGGATTGTGTAGATGTGGCCATGATTGTTGGCACATTGGCTTTATTTATTGGTAAAGTTTGATTGTGTTATGAACAAATTGGTGTGTTGATAATGCATATACCATGAATGCTAGTTTCATTCTATATAATCTAATTAATGGATGAATTCCATTTTTAATACGAATAATAGTTGGAAGTGGTGGAATTTTTAGGTTAATATAATTCTAAAAATCACTTCATGGACTGAATGCAAATATTGTGCATGAGATATTAACAACTTGTTTGGTCGCAAGAAAATTGAGAAAATTGTAGGACGAATGGTCTTGGATATGGAATAATATAAGCCCATAATGAATACTAATATATACCACTATAAGATCCAAACATAATGAGAAAAAATCTCATGCATGGGAATTTTTATTTTCCTGTATAACCATATTTGAGAAATCAATAATTGGAAATTGTTATGATATTCTAACAATTTGTTTGGTTGCATGGAAATTGAGAGAATTGCAGGAAGATTGTCTTGGATATGGAAGTGGTGTAAGCCATAGTGAATACCGATGCCTGTTGTTGCAAGAACCAAGGAATTATGAGAAGAGGATTCATGTTTGGAAACTTTTGTTTTCCTTTGTAAAATAGATTTGAAATTTTATAATGAAAATTTTATGATGATGTCTCATAATTACTGCATATGATGCATATGAAATAATTTTCATAGGTTATGCATTGCTAGTGGAATTATAGCAGTAAGATGGCATTTGTCTACATGAGAACACCTTGGGAAATGATGGATTTCCCGAGGAATTGTATAACATCGTAAGGGATGCATGAGCCTAGAGGGTGAGTACAACAAGAAGAACCAGGTTGTGAGGCCTGAAGAGTGAAATCATGTGTGAGTTGCACTGTTGAAGAACCAGGTTTTCATGCCTGAAGAGTGAACTCATGTGTGAGTTACATTGTCTAAGAACCAAGTTTTTAGGCCTGAAGAGTGCACTCTTATGTGAGTTGGACTGTAGAAACAAGGTTGTTTCTTGCTATTTTACTAATATTTTTCCTAACAACGAGTTCCATTGAGTTCCTAGTAGTGAGATTACGTGTTACCTAGTTCAAAAGACCTTGATAAATGAATTGTATAGCTCGATTGACTTAGGATAGTGAAGGAGGCATAGTCCTTGGGTCAACCCTGATAAACAAATGGAATGGCATTCCTTGGGTTGGGTAGGTCAAGAGGAAGAGAGCTGGTGGAAATCGAGATAGTTGTAGGAGAATGCCACTGGCTTATGTATTGTTTTGGGCCAAGGTGCCTTTGTATATATGTTTTGGGGCCAGAGTGCCTATGTATTTATGATTTTTGGGGCCAAAGTGCATATGTATCTATGGTATTGGGGCCAAAGTGCTTATGTAATTTGTTTAGGATAGAATGCATGTGTGATTTCAGGCCAAAGAGCCTATATGTTGGTTATTGGTCGTGGAATTGGAATTGTAAAATGAAACTACACATGTAGGATGTTTTTCACTGAGGGAAGTGAAAAAATAAGGGGGAGGGGATGTAACATCCCCATTTCTAATCCCCGTGAATTATAGTGTAATTTTATAAATGTGAATTAGGTTGGTGAGTCGATGTGTTTGGGTGAAGGGATTGTATTGATTTATTGTGGCCAGGGTCGAATTGCATATTATGAACATTGAAATAATTAATAAAAATAATAATCACTGACTGTGATATGAAAGAGATGAATAATGATGGGGGGATGTATATTCCACGAGAGAGGGGGGTCCAAGGGGGAATTATTCATGGGTATTAATCCAACCCACATTCCTGAAATTATTATCTTTGTGTATAACCTTATATTTGTTGATTGAGTGTATGAGAAGACAATCATTTAAGAGGGTGGGTATGAGTGGTCACATATCATAGTTATTGGAGAGCATGGGATGAAGTACAATCATCCTTGAGAAGAGTGTGAGTCATGCAAGAAAGGAAGAAGAGGAAATTCATATGCAGAATAGGGACAATATTTACATGTAGGTTTTGGGTAGCAAAAGGAGAGGAGAGGATTGGGAAGAATACTAGACATGGTATACTTGAAGGTGACCATTTTTTGGATCTGTTTTGGGTGTGAAAAAAGAGGCTTGTGTGCTTGTAAATCGATCGGTAAGCCTATGGTGCAAATTCTTGTTGAGGAAATATCTCAAGAATCTTGTGAAGGCTACCGTGAGAACTCTTGAAGCAACTAAAAGTTCTTGGATCCTAGCTGAGGAATTCCTGGCCAACTGATGCAGGAACATCATGAGAGAGCACGTGTGGCAAGACAACTCAACAAATGAGGATCATTTTGGAATCTGAAATGTTGGAAGATACTGAGAATCTTTTGGAGTTGATCAAAAAATGGAAGTAGATCAAACGCTTGGAAGTTGAATGATCACGAGTTCTAGGAGTTTACACTCCTAGTCTTGAATTTAGATGAACTAAGGTAGAAGTGAGGTTTTGTTTTCGATTATACAAGTAGCTGAGGGAAATCCTAAGAACCCTCTAAGATAAATAGAGGGTTTGTACGCCCAAATGAGGCTGCTGCGAGTTAGTAGGAAATTTCTGAGTTTTTTTTTTTTATCTTAGTTGTAGCCACTTTTTTCTTTTGAATCAATATAACATAGGAAAATTGATCCAAATGCATAGTGTTATTACTGTTTTTAATTCCCTGTTATTAATTTTTTCATGAATGAATGAATTTAGTCACGAACGTATGAAATTGTGAGATGTTGGCATAAGTTTCAATTGTTTCTCTTATGTTGAGTCTGTGCAAGGTGTGCACATAGAATGCAAGGAGTGCGTTGACAAAATTTGTTTCGATTCCGAAGCTCAGAAGAGATAGTACAAAACTTTCCCTTTGCAAGGAGTGCAAAGTGACTGCTGCAAAGCGTGAACAGTCATCCGCAAGAACTCAAACCTTGCATAAGAATATGTTGCAAGGAGTGCACAGATTCAAAATTCAGCTAAGTGTCGAAGTGGCTCCTTAAGAAGTCAAAGGAGTAGAAGGAGAGAAATATCATAAGAGATAACGCTTTCTAGAAGTACGGACGATACCTAAGGGATGGACTCGTAGGAAGAACCAAGGTTGAGATCTTTGGATACTTTGAAAATATTCTAAGTCGGAGGAAGTCGGAAGCTTAGGAAGGAAAGCGACAGTGGTTGTTGGATCACCAATTTAGAGGACCAACAACCATCCAATCAAATCAAGGTGCACGAACCTTAGTTCTTTGCACATGCAGGAGAGGGAACTTACACAAGATCCAAAGTCACGAAGGGGAGATCTGTACTATTGGATCGCGGGAGGTTTTGGACCATAGATTTGACGCGAGCGAAGTTCGAGGATTCAGATTTCAGAATATTTTCAAGGAGGCCAGGCGAAAACCTCCGAGGGACAAAGCCGCAAAGTGAGAACTTGCAATTTGATCATAGCCATCAGATCACGGAAGGCCGTGGACCATCGATCTGACGCAAGCGGAGTTCGAGGGTTTGGAGTTTGGGAGAACGAGGGGTAGTTGACTTCTGGAGACACAAAGTGTGAAGTCATGAAGCACTTGGTAGTTGGGCCCCAGGTCATATCCCAACATCACAATCAAAGGAGCTTAGCAGGAGGATTTAGCGCCTAGAGGATTTGTTGATTTAGAAATCGAGAATCGGGGGTATTGGGTTTGGTCCATAGAAAAACACCCAAGGTTTGAGGTCGCAAAGTACCTTTTGAGTAGGTGTGTGGTTGCAGCCTGTGGTCACATGGAGGAAACTTGCGCTCGACACCAGTTCGTGTAGGTGAAGTTCAAAAGGGTTGTGGATTTGTTTCGTAGAGGTTCCAGCGGGGACTCGAAGAGTTGTTCCAGCTCATCATTGTGAACGATCCTAGACTGGGAGGTCGACAGGCCCTGCTGAGGTGGTGGAACTGCATCAAGTGGTATCATAGCTTATTTTTTCTTGTAGACAGTAGGCAAAGGAGATGAGACAAAATAACTCGAATTTGTACTCTGTGTGTGAGAGACAATAAACACAATGCCACAAAAGAGACGAGTGGAGCCACATTTGGTCAATCGTTCTATAGAAAGATAAATGTGAGAACTTCGTGCAAGATTAGAGGCAATGGAAGAATCACAGAGGAGGGCACCTGATGCTAGAGACATCAATGATGTAGAGAGTGAAGAAGTAGAAGTCGAAGAAGCTGCAGGAGAAAATGTTGTCAAAGAACACTTGTTGAGAGCAGTTGTTAGATTGGGAGCTAGAGCCAATATAAAGGTCCCAATGTATGAAGGCAATTTGGATGTTGAAGAGCTGCTAGATTGGATAAGATCCATGGACACATATTTTGACTATGAATATGTCGATGAGGAGAAAAGGGTGAGACATGATGTCACTAGGCTAAAAGGACATGCAACACTGTGGTGGGATGAACTGCAGGTTGAGAGGAGAAGCAAGGGAAAACAGAAGATAAAGAATTGGGACATAATGGTAGCCAAGCTAAAGGATAAATTCATTTTCAAGGATTATCAGATCAATCCATTTAGGAAGTTGTAGAACCTGAGACAGAAGGGTGTGACAGTTAAAGATTACACAGAGGAGTTCTACAAGCTTAACATCGGAACTGGACAAAGAGAGAAAGATGAAGAAAACATTTTCAGGTTTATAAATGGCCCGAGGTATGAAATCCAAGATGAGATCAGCATGATGTCAGTAAGGAAAATGGAGGATGCTTATTATTTTTCACTAAAGGCAGGGGAGAAGTTGGCTAGAAATAAAATCCAGCGAGGCAGAGGTAGAATCCCAGTCCCGAACAAAGGCAAGGGAGTTTCCCATGATAAGGCACATAAATCCAAAGACGAGACTGAGAAACCGCACAATCACTCATAAATAGGAGGAATTTCCCGAGGAAGACAGGGTGGTGGAAGAAGTTCTTCTGGAGGAAGAGAAAGAAGTAGAGGAGGAGAAGTAAGGTGTTATACATGTGGAAAGATAGGTCACAAGTCTTGGGAATGTCCCAAGAACAATAAAGAAGGAGAAGGTGAAGCTCACATTTCGAAAGCATAGAGAAGGAATGTTGAAGTAGAAGGATGGAGGATGGAAAATGTGTATAGAATCAAGAGCGATTAACAAGATCACCATCAGGTATAGATTCCCTTTGCCAAGAATGGATGATTTAATGGATTTCTTAAGTGGAGCGAATTTATTTTCCAAGATATATTTGAAAAGTGGATATCAACAAATAATAATGAGAGAAGGTGATGATTGGAAGACAACCTTTAAGACAAATGAGGGTTTGTATGAGTTGCTTGTTATGCCATTTGGCTTAACAAATGCATATCCACTTCACCATCAAAAAATCCCATGGAATATCCTTATTTATATCCACTTCACCTTGCAAATGAGAGATAGATTTTTCCTAAACCTGTGGGTATGCATTTAAAATATTTAAGGATTGGACAACACATTAGAGGGGAAATGTCTCATTTTCTTCAAACAACTTTAGATTTCTAGAAAGCCATACTCCCCAGACTATGTTAAGTGGAAGTACTCTCATTTTTGTTACACCAGGTTCTAAAGGCCTATTCAAGACTTCCTCCTTCCTAGAGATTCCCAATCCCTATTAATATTTCCACCTCTTTCCATACCTCCTTGGAGCATGGACATTCCAACATGAGATGAAGTATAGTTTCTTCTTCTAGTGATCCAGGGGATCAAATTTTTCTAAAAAATCAAAGTGCTCGGAATTGATTCAAAACAAACATGTGATTAGGCCTCATCCTCACGATCCCAACGCAACTGGAACAGGTTCAAATAGATGACATATAAGAGAGATATCGTGTTCTGTTCATTTTGCCAAACATGCAAAATTTTGCTGACTATACAGTCCGTACAGTCCTAACATGGTAGTTGATTGTACAGTCTGTACAGGATGATGTGTCATGGCATCACGTGGCATGGTCATACAGACTGGCGTGGAATGGACTAACATGGCATAGGTTGATGTGGCATGTTCTGGTTGGCAGGCATGTGGACCAATTATCAGAGGACATGTGTCCTCTCTCCAGTGAATGGAGAGGTTCCACGTGGCATGACCAGGGGCCACCACATGGCACCCTAGTTTGGTTTGCATGTGGTAAAAGTTTTCTAACTTTACAAGAGTTGAACATGAGACCTCCAGGAAAGGCTAATGACTTGGCAAGGGCCAGGATACCAGCCCGCCCACATGGTTTTACTTAACCATATATGTTTGAATATATATTTAAGTTGAAACAAAGGTTCGATCGACGGAGTAAAGGGCTGGGGCTAGGCCCTAGCTTCCGATTCATACCACACAACATGAAAACCTATCCTTTAACCAATGTGCGGGGTTTCAAATGCTTATCCCCAGCTCCCCCGGAACATACACTACATACGTCCATTCCATAGAGCCAGTGGCGCAAAACTATTCCACATGTCATACCATAAGGCTAACCAATGGCGTGAGTAGTGTTAATACCAACAGGTGTGGAACCTTGGCCACATGGCTATACCACATGACCAAAGACGTGACACATTTCTCCACTATCTGACGAGGGGCCTAGAAATGTGTTGGGACGTGGCCATATGCCCCTGATGCGACCAACATCTCCATTGGGAAAAGGGGCCAGCGCACTAATGGTGCAACATTTTTCCACATATCTCGGAATGGTGTTGTGTTGGGTTTTTGGCCCAGTAACACTGCAGGAGCCAGGTTGGGAATTCACAGGTACAAATTGGTGAACCAGAGACAAAAATATTGAAGGGGAAAACTTGTAGGAGGTGTAACTTCTTCATTTTTTGGCCAAACTATTGGAAGATTGGTTGTTGTCATTGATGTCAACCCTAGTCATGGGTTTTGGACTACAAGATTGATGAAGGTATTTGGACATGAAGGAAAATGCACATGAAGATACAACACCCATGGATGGATAGTATACATCATGTTGTTTCTGGTGGTATGTGGCACGTCACATGGATCCTCATGGTTGAGGAGAAATGAATTTTTGAACATGACAAAGTGAATTGAAGAAGGAAGTACATGTAGGCCCTAAAGATAATTAAATAAAAGAATTACAAAATAAGAAAGTGTCAGGTCAGTCGTAATGTTAAAAGGAAGTGACATAAATGGTATAAATAAACATCATTACACATTCATTTGATACAAGTCTAATTTCAGAGGTAATAAGAAGAAAAGAAGGCCGGATTTCAAGGGAGGATGAAGTCTTTAGGTGATGTGTTCTAAGGTATGTTATTTTTAGGTCATCTTACCATTTTTGCTATAACTTTTTTTCTAGAACGATTCAGATGGTGAAATCGCTATGGTGTTGATAGGACATATCAAGGTACCTCTGGTAAAAATTTCAGACTTGATTCGCTATCATTATGGTGATACACTCTATGGAAGATAGAGTTTGTGACCAGTCTTGAAGCTAGTCAATAAATAGGTGTTCCGGGTAAAACAGACATAACTTCTTCATACAGAATCCAAATGAAGTGGGACCACTTCCATTGGAAATATTACGGACTGTAGTTTCTTGTGTGTGAGTTTCAGAATTGGATGTTAAATATTGAGCGTGGGGCATGTTGTATACGTTGGGTCTTCTGAACAGACCAAAATTGAATAAAGTCTACCATTCTTTCTATAACCTCTTTTTGGGGAGGATTCAAGGAGTGAAAATTGGAGGAGTTTCAGAGAATACATTGAGT
>JZKD02S2017844.1:381069-411439 GCA_000966675.3 Picea glauca | reverse complement strand
ACAAACTAGACATGTAAATTTACCCTTTGTTTGAAGACTTGCAACAAATGGATTAATCTCAATTATATGATGAGATTATTTAAAAAGTAAACATGCACCATGATAACATTAAAATGCTATATAGTAATAAAGCACAATATTATAATGCTTATACATACAACAAAAATGTGTTAGTCCAGGGGCATCATGAATTGTCCATAAAAGTATTCCACGGAATTTAAATTTCTTCTCCCCGATTGGTTTACATATGTCATAGATTGTGATGCCAGCCCATAACTTTAGTATCT
The DNA here is from genome assembly GCA_000966675.3 of Picea glauca. Taxonomy (NCBI): domain Eukaryota; kingdom Viridiplantae; phylum Streptophyta; class Pinopsida; order Pinales; family Pinaceae; genus Picea; species Picea glauca. Next base: position 411,152 of record JZKD02S2017844.1, on the reverse strand, counting down.
CGTCGATAAGAGGCTCGATATATACATTCATATATTTAACCTTGTACTTACCTAATATTTGTTTGAAATTACACATAATTACTAAAGGAATGATATCATGTAATATATATAATTAAATAAATAAACAAAAGATATTATGCAAAAATTGAAACAAATGAAAATGTTAAATTCAAAAAATCAATGTAAACAAATACCTGGAGCAATCATTTTCAACATTATGTTCTCCCTCTTTATTGACATCCAAGGAGGAATGTTTGTTGGGTATGTGTTATATTCTTTGCACGAGTAGTAGTGCATGAGCATCTGCACCGGGCGCGCAGGGGGGTGAAGCCCCCCGCGCGGGGGTTTAGGGGCAGCGCCCCCAATTTATTTTTTTTTTTTTTCGGACCGACATATTTCCGCTAGGCCGACATATTTCCGAGACGACGTATTTTTGGGACCACATGATATTTATGTGGTTTTTTTCGGCACATGGTTTTTTTTTTGCCGATGGTTTTCTATTTCCAGTTAAGGAATTAGGGTTTTGGACTAATCCAGGTCATTGGGTTAGGGTTTTGGATGCCGCTGGAAACTATATGTATATTGTATTGTAAACAGTGTAACACAATGTATGAATATAATATATGCTGGTTTTCCTTGTTTGGGTTTCCAGGTGAAAAATATCTGTGTAATGTTTGTATTTGCCATTGTATCTTTTTTGTTCTTTATGAATATCAGTTTGCGTAGATATTGTACAAGGTTAGAATTTACATTTGGTATCAGAGATTTATTGGCTTCAGGGGGACGCCTTTGTCATCAAGGGTTTGGCTCGGGACTGTGATAAGCCTTGTTACAGTGGGAGATCTGCGGTATTTTTTTTTAGGTGAAAAGAAATGGCAAGCAATTCGAAGATGGAGATCGAGAAGTTTAATGGGAAAATATTTGAGCTTTGGAAGCTCAAGATGGAAGATCTTTTGGTGGACAGAGATCAATGGATCGTGGTAGATGTAGGTACAACAACTATAGGAACTTCTACAGATGACTGGGAAAAGACAGATCAGAAGGCAAAGAGCACAATTTGACTGTGTCTCTCTGATTCAGTATTACTGAATGTGTCAGAGGAAGCTACAGCCAAAGATTTATGGAAAAAGTTGGGGAAGTTGTATTAGTCTAAGTCCCTGGTAAATAAACTATTCCTAAGGAAGAAGCTATATAACTTTAGGATGAGAGATGGAGACTCGGTGGCAGAGCATTTGAACACCTTCAATACTATGGTAAGTTAGTTAGTATATGTTGATATTAAAATTTCAGATGAAGATAAATGTATCAATTTGTTGTGTTCTTTACCAAACTCGTGGGATAGTATGGTTGTGGCCATAGCTAGTAATACAAATTCTTTGAAGTTTGAAGAAGTGGTCTCATCCTTGTTGTCGGAGGAGATGAGACGAAAGAATATGGAAGGACATAGCATAGACGCATTATTTGCAAGAGGACGTTCTCAGGAAAGAAATAAATCTAATTTCTCAAGTGGGATATCTAAGTCTAAGGGTAGATAAAAATCTCTTGGAAAGTTTGGAAGGGTATGTTGGAGGTGTGGAAAAGAAGGGCACTACAAGAAGCAGTGTAGATCCAAAGTTGATAAAAAGAAGGGATCTGAAGAATCTTCTTCTANAGTTCTCTTGGTGTAGAGGATCCATGGGCATTGTTGCCCTGGATTGTTGACTATGTAACCCTGTAACCCCCTGTGTGCAAAGAAAACAACAAGTGGGAGAATGTTGGGTATGTGATATATTCTTTGCACGAGTAGTAGTGTTTGAGCGTCTGTGCCGAGCGCGCAAGGGGGTTAAATGGGGGGGCGCTAGGCCCCCCCTTGGGGTGTGCAGGGGGGCAGCGCCCCCGAATTTTTTTTTTTTTCGGGCCGACATATTTCCACCGGGACGACATATTTCCGGGACCACATGATATTAGGTGGTTTTTTTGGCACATGGTTATTTGCCGATGTTTTTCTATTTTCGGTTAAGGAATTAGGGTTTTGGACTAATCCAGGTCATTGGGTTAGGGTTTTGGATGTTGTTGGATCCTATATGTATATTGTATTGTAAACAATGTAACACAATGTATGAATATAATATATGATGGTTTTCCAGGTTTGGGTTTCTAGGTGAAAAATCTCTGTGTAATATTTGTATTTGACATTGTATCTTTTCTGTTCTTTTCTGAATATCAGTTTGCAGTAGATATTGTACAAGGTTAGAATTTACAAAAGGCACTGGGACATGGCCATACACCCCCCCATGCGACCAACACCTCTACCGGCAAAAGGGGCCAGCACACTAATGGTGCAACATTTTGCCACATTTCTTAGAACGGTGCGGTGTGTTGGGTTTTTGGCCCAGTAATTCCGCGGGAGCCTGGTTGCACATTCAAAGGTGTGAATTGGTGAACCAAAGACAACAAGATTGAAGGGGAAAACTTCCAGGAGGTGTAACTTCATTTTTTGGCCAAATCAGGTTCAGAAAGATCCCAGCTAGGGGTTTTTGGATGTTCTGGAGTGATTGGAGCCATCTATTTGGCATATTGATCACTATAAATAATTTTTTTTATCACTTTGAGAAAATAATATAAAAGATCCATTGGAAGTTGGATCAAGAGATGTAGCCCAAGAGAGAGGTGAACTCCTTTATCATTTGTTATGTTATGTGTTTATTGTTGGTTATTATGTGCATATTAAGTGAGAAAACTCCTTAATTTATTTGTTTGTAACTTGATCCAATTACCCAAACACATACCATTTTTACACTTGCAATTTAAAAATATACAAATCTTCTTCATTTTCATATCAGCTTGGAAACATTGAAAACACCATCTTGGCCTTATAATATTCTTGTTTTGAAGAAAATCCCACGTTGGAGTCTTGTTGTGTAAAATAAACCACATACAGATCTTTTTTTTCATTGTGTATTTTAATTTCCAAATAATTTTTCAACACCATACCTGTTGGTCTTCTGTTCCTTCTTCTGCTAGTGTTTTGTAGCCTATTTTGGGAACACAATCTCCAACTATATTCAATGACTAGATAAATTGATCCTCTTCTTCCTTGAGCCTAACATGCTTCCTATCAAGATATATGTTTGTTGGGATAGGAATTAAACATAGAGGAGAATGAATCCGAGAGAAATGGTGGTGTCTAAAGACAATGTTGCATTGAAGAATGAGCACACTCCATGAGAGTGGAAAATATATCTCCAAATAATGATAGATCAATCACAAGGATCATATATAAATAGGTTTTGGTCAAGGACCAAACCAATAATATCATGTGGATTCGATTGCACCTGACCATAAAACGTGGATCTAGGATCCTAAGTGGACATGGTCAACCATTAATTTATTCAGTCATTGACCCAAAGAATTGGTCAACCCACTTAACCAACAAGGTAAGGTTTATGATGGAACTGCATGTTCCAACACCCCCCAGTAAACTCAGCTTGGAGGAAATAAAATTCCACAACTTTCCCCCTTGAAATTGTCATAACTTCAAAAGATGATGACAAGATGGTACAACAACACTCCTTAGGAAGTTTGATCACCATCAACACGGATCAAGGAGAAAAAGAGAGTCATTCATTACAAACAAGTTGCAAAATCTGTTGTCTAAACATGGTCCCAGTCGGTCAGTCGACTAGACAAAAAGACAACACAATCCAGTTGATGAGTCAACCAGACAAGAAAACACACCAATGTAATTAGTTACTATCAATCCAATGGTCTCTACCAAGCTAGATAGTATTTGCATAAGGTATTGTTGGCGTCAGAAGTCACTCCTGGATTGCAGCAGAAGCAGATCTTCACGCCCATCAGTTTATGTCACGATTTGTTAAAAGGGGGTGATCGAATGGAAGTAAACTCAGAACAATATCGCTCACTTAGAAAACTAGGCTGGAACAACAAAGACATGCAAGGTCTTGATCTAACTTAAGCTAGTAAATTTGCATAGCGGTGAGTAAGTGAAAGAAATAAAGGGGAAAAGTCTCAGATATGAGATCTTCTCAGACCAAAGAAACTTCAAATTAAACCTCAAACATTGCAGAACTAATACAATCAAACATACATTCTATAGTTACAACAACAACCGACTGGATCATCCATACTCGGGCTTGAGATTCATAGGAAAAAGGAAAGGAGGAGGTTGGCTGCCATTAAACAAGAAATCTCAAAATATCATTTTATATCCAGAGAACTAGAGGCTTTGTTAAAGATTTACAGTTGGGAGCTTAGATCTACCATCGATAAATTACAAAAATGGAAAAATTGCCTACATATACCCAAAGCCAATAACAACAGCAAAACTAAGACTTATCATTAAAAACATTACGTCTGCATGTTTACTAGCAGACTACACCTACTGTCTCTAAATGGTTGTGCACTCATGTCAGACGTAACCAGGATCCTATAAATCCTGCAAAAGAATTGACCTGTCTCAGGTCCCTTTCTGGACTTTCCATTTATGGTGGAGACAATGTCTAACCACCAACAACCACCTCAATAACTACTTCCTTAGGGTTGGGAATGGCCCAACCAACTCTGCATTCTTGGGACGTGGAGGCCCTCTCGCACTGCCACCTGGATCGGCTGAATGACCTAATGGGTAAGGCGTGGAGGCCAGTGCGAAGACTGGGGCACATGATTGGAAGTGGTAGATGAGCGGTGACCAGGCAGGGATGAGGGGAAACAACGAAGGAAGAGGTGACAGGACATGATTGGTCGAGGGAGGACGCATTGCTTATGACAGAGCGATGTAGAAAGGAGAGGGATAGATGTCAGAAGGCAAGAGGCTGGAACGAGAATAAGGTGGGCTAGAGTAGCGTTGAGTGGAGGTGAGGTATGGAGTGGAAGACAGATGGAGGAAGATGAAAGGTGGAGGCAATCGTGAGGAGATGAAAGGGGGGACCCACACCAAGTCACCCATTCCGGACCCCCTCCCCCTTATTAAATGCATAAAGGCAAAGGGGGTTGGAAATTCAATCTTGATCATATATCCGGGCTCCCAAATCCAGGTCGTTGAGAGATACGCGCCCAATTCCGGACCCCCCCCCCTCCTCTTTAAAGGTAGAAATGCGAGGGGGCTCTGAAATCCAACCTTGACCATAGATTTGGATGCGCAGATCCTGGCCACCCAGTTTTGTCCACTGCTTAACGGAACGCGCATTTGCACCCTGTACTTAGGGTAAGTGGGTTTTTACCCCACTTCTTTGCAGTTTTCCACCCAAAGGGGCCTATCCTTTTAGGGAAGACACCCCCTTTACAAGAAATATCGCTAACATTAGGCTCCATGGGGGATAGAGTCATCCCTGTGATGCTCTAAGAACTCATTTAGCAGCTTCAGTGCCTTTTTTTGGGGCTATGGAGTCATTTATTAGGCCGAAAATAAACAAAAAAAAAATATTTACAAAAACTGAGGAGTCGTCTAAGGCTCAAACAAAACATTTCTTCAGGAAATGCCCATTTACTGGGTTATTAAAAACTTCTTCGCCCTCTAAATCCTGCAACCTATAAGTGTTATTCGAGAATACTTCAGAGATTTTGAAGGGCCCAAACCAGAGGGCATCAAACTTGTTGTGTTTGCCTCTATCCTGCATGGGTGCATCCCACTTAAGAACCAAATCTCCCAACTTGAATTCCTCCTTCTTGACCTTCCAATCAAAGGCCTGCTTGATCTTCTGTTGATGACTATGGGATATGTCCATCACCTGCTCCTTGATCTGTTGCACTTCCACCATTTGATGAATCCTTTTGACCATATGGTCCGGCTCTCCTTCATGATCCTGAAAGAATTTCGCTACCGGTAAAGCGATCTGAGTGGGAAAAACAACCTTTGTCCCATAAACAAGTTGAAAAGGTGAGGTGCCCAGGGACTTCTTTGTTGTCACTCAATCGGCCCATAGAGCGAATTTGAGCTTTGAATCCCAGGCCCTCTTATTGTCTTCCAATAACCTTTTAATGAGTTTGATTAGACTTTTATTGGAAGATTCTGCCAGTCCATTTCCTTGAGGATAATAGGGGGTGGAGTGAATTAGGGAAATATCGAACTGCTCACAGAACTTAACCAGAGGCTCAGACTTGAAAGAAGCAGCATTATCGATGACAATTTTGCTGGGACAGCCAAATCTGGCTATGATATCCTCCAGGAAGCTGATAATTACCTTGTGTGAAGAAATCTTGGTGGGGACAGCTTCTACCCACTTGGTGAAATAGTCTGTTGCAGTTAGGATCCATCTATGTTGGCCACTTGAAGGAGGATGAATTTCTCTAATGAAATCCAACCCCCACTGTTGAAAGGGTGTTGAAGCTACTATAGGCTTTAGTGGCAGAGATTTGAGCTGTTGATTTCCTGAGAACCTTTGGCACTTGATGCAAGCTCTGACTTCTCTACAGACATCAGTGAATAAGGTGGGCCAGTAGTACCCAGCCCTAAGAATTTTATGAGCTGTGGTCTTCCAGAAATGATGACCTCCACAAAGGCCGCTATGGAAATCAAACATAACTTTCTGGGCTTCCTGTGGGTTTAGACACCTCAGAAACACCCCTAGAGGGTCTCTCCAGTACAAGGCTTGGTCAATAAGGCAATATCTGACTGCCTTGAGCTTCAAATCTCTTGCCTTTCTTTTTCCCATTCCATTAGGAGGCTTCAACTCTTGTAGAAAGTACAAAATGTCTCTATACCAGGTGTATTCTACTAGTGATAAGCCACCCTGAGAGCTTCTATTGGGCAACTCATCTTGTTGATTTCCTGAGCAAGCATTGATGAAGATAACCCCCAAGGCTTTGCAATTGGATTCAACCAGCAGCTTGGCTAAACCCTTCCCTTTAACCAGCTTAGTGGGCTTAATCTCTAGGTCAAACTCCAAGATCTTGGAAATCCATTTGCCTCTTCTCCCATCTATGTCAGGCTGCATAAGGATGTCCTTCATAGAGGCTGAAGGAACGTATGCAGTCACTCTTGAGTGCAAGACATAGAATTGAAAAGCTTTGAGAGATTTCACTAAGGCATAGGCTTGCTTCTCCATGATCTCGTACCTGATTTATGCATCTCTCAATGCCTTACTGAAGAAGGAAATAGGCTTCTCTTACCCATCCTCATTTTTTTGCAATAAGACCGCTGCTACTATATCAAAAGAAGAAAAAGAAAAAAATTAGGAAATCCTTGAAATAATCAGGACTGATCAGCACAGGTGCCTCAATCAATGCCTTCTTTATTTGGATAAAAGAGTCCCTGGGTTCAGCAGTCCATTTTACTTCATTTCCCTTTCTAAGCATGGTTGTGATGTGTTTCACCACCTCAGCAAAATTTGAGACAAACCTCCTCAAAAAGTTAACCTTCCCTAAAAAATCCTAAACTTCCTTTCTAGACCTGGGAAGTGGCAGGGTCTGAATTGCCTCTACCCTTTTGGGATCAATTCTCACTCCTTCTGTTGATACTATATGGCCTAACAGCTTCCCCTCCTTCATATCAAACAAAGATTTCTTGGTATTTAAGGATAGGACAAACCTCCGACACTTCAAGAAAACTTTCTTCAAGTGGCAGCAGTGCTCCTCATCAGACCTGGAGAAGACTATGATGTCATCCAGATAGATCACCACAAACTGATCTTTCTCCCCGATGAAGGCTATGTCCATGGTTCGCTGAAATGTTGCTCCTGCATTCATTAGTCCAAAAGGCATTTTGGCATACATGAATGTGCCCCAAGGAGTGGTGAAGGTCATTTTTTCTCTATCCTCAAGCATGACTGATATCTGATTACAGCCAGAAAAACCATCAATCATGGATATCCTAGATGCACCAGTTACCCTCTGCAATATGTGTTCCATGTGGGGCAAAGGATAGTTGTCTTTCTTTGAGAACCTGTTCATGTTCTTGAAATCGACACAGAGCCTGATTTCTCCACTTTTCTTCCTCATGGGAACCATATTGGCCACCCACTCATAATATCTCAAGGGGACAATGATTTAGGCATCTAACAACTTCTTCACTTCTCTCTCCATGATAGGCAATAGCATGGGGTTTATCTGTCTTAGCTTCCGCCTGAATGGCTTAGCCTCTTCCTTCAGTGGGATCTTGTGTTCAATGACAGAGGTGTCATATGTCTTAAGGTCTTCATAGGTCCATGCAAACGCATCAGCAAATTCTTTTAATAACTCAGTATATTCAACCCTCTATTCTTGGGTCAGGCTGCTTAACAACTTGACAAACTTAGGCTCCTCCTGTGTGCCAATGTTGCACTCATCTATATCAACATCTCCTCTTGAAATACTACCCTCTACTGCCACATCATTCCCATCGAACAGTGTTTCGAAAGGGACTAGTCCCCTCATAATGTGATTGTTGGGCAACTGAACAATATGGTGATTAACAATTTTATTTAAAAATACCTCAGGGTGAGGGTCACCTTCGGGATCAAGGTCCTGATCAATGTGCAATGCAGAAAATTCATCGACGGACTAAAGAATTTTTTTGATTTCAAGATCGTCTTTGAATACCTTCCAATGCTTGACATTGTCCGTGATGGATGGCCTATATCTTATCTCGACCCCGTATTTGATCTTAGGTGGTAGAAGGATCCTGAATAAACTAGCTGAGACAGCTAAGGAATCGGCCAAAGTATTCTCCTCTCTTGGAATAAAAGAAATGTTGAAAGCTGAGAAGAAATTATCAATTAGGGCCCATACCTCATTTCTGTAACTCCTGAGCCAAGGATGCTTAGCCCGATAAGCATTCCTGACTTGCTGGGTTATCAAATCAGCATCTCTGAACACTGCTATCTCCTTAATTCCCATTTCTTTTGCAGCCCTCATACCCAGAACAAGAGCTTCATATTTTTCCACATTGTTGGTGGTTTCAAATTCTAGCTTGTATGACAGGGATATGGTTTCCTGACAAGGTGACACAAAAACCACTCCAATGCCAGCGCCTATGCTAGAAGAATCTCCGTCAAAGAACATCTTCCAAATAGAGGTGGTTGGAGGAGGTATCTCATGATTAAAAATGGGTTTCTTTATGGTCTGTAAAGGGGCTTCAGGAGTCTCAGTGATCTGCAATAAACTAGACCCCAAATCAGTGTCAAGTGCAAAGATGGGATGATTGGTGGGGTTTGCTTCATCACTGACAATGTAGGCTAGTTGAGCTTCTCTGTACAACCTCCTGTGTTCCCCTCCAAATACTGGAATGGTGGCATATGTGAGATCCATCTGTAATGTTCCTCCAAGTCTTTTAATCCAAGATCTTGACAACAACATGCCAAACTTGGGGGGGACATCAGCTACTACAATGTCCATGACCACACTCTTCATTGGCAGTTGAAATAAAAAGACCACCAAGTCTTTGATGACTCCAAGACATTGCACCCTCCTTGAATCAAAAGAGTACAAATCATGATAATCCTTTGTCACTTCCAGTCCCAATTCTTCCATGACTATTTTGGGCATAAGGTTGTGGGAAGCTCCTGAATCCATGAGGCAATTATGCAACACCTTATCATGTATGTTCAGGGATGTGTAGAAGGGAGGGGATGAATCATCTTTGTCTTCTACCATGGGACCTAGGAAGACTGTTGGCTTTTCATCTTGAAGATTTACTGAGTCTGAGGAAGGTTGGGGGGACTCGGATTGTAGCAGTTTGGAGAGGGGCCTTTTGAAATCTTCATTTTTTACTAGTTCTGAGAGGGGTATGGGAATTCTAATCTTTTGAATTTCATGCTCAAAACTGAAGGAGGGAAAAGGATTAGGAGCTTCCCTTACCTCAAAGATAGGTTCTTTAGCTATTGGTGAAGTATTCTGAGCTTTCTTTTCTTTAGTAGTGATCTCTACAGATTTAGCAGGCCTTTCTGCTATGAGGGGTTGATCCTGGATATCAAAATTCCCTTCTTTCTTCTATGACCTGAGGTGGTATCTGTTAGGAGTGTTGTTGGCTTTTTCCCCTTTACCCAACTCATTGACTTGATTGTTCATAAGGGATTCTTCATATATAGATTGAGTCAAATGGGGAAAAGGGAAAGTGTCTTCTATACAATGAATTTTAGGGTTGAGCTCATCTATATCCTCTTCTTCCTCATGAGAAACTAGGTTATTTTGGAGAGGGGTTTGAATCCTTTGATCCTCTCTGTCTTTGCCCCTTTGTTCCCTTGGAAAAACCTATGGAACATTGTTACTAGGCCTCCTGAAGCCTCTGTTATCATTATTTTGGGGATTTTTGTACATAGGCTTCCCCTCTAACTCCCACCTTTCCATTCTAGCCGAAAGCGATTTTAGCATTCTAGTTACCTCGTCCGTATGAAGGGGAAGGGGAGAGGAATTGGATGGGGAGGCTTTAAGTCTCTTCCTAGATATGTCTCTATCGGCCTTATTCTTGAGTCGGTCGAAAACCAGTATGTTAGATTCTACTTCCACGGCTTCATCCTGCATGTGAGCTAGAGTAGTGCCTCTCCTTTCCCTCAATAGAAGGCAGAAATCAGGATCAAAAGTGCTAGCATAAGTGATCTTAGCAGAGGATTTTGAGGGCTTTATCTCAGCGGGGATTTTATTATGCATTTTATTGAATCTCTTGGAGAAGTCAGAGACAAACTCTCCTTCCTTTCTCTTCAAAGACCCAAACTCTATCATGTAATACATGAAGTCTTTTTTGTCTCCCCACTGTCTCAAAAGGCATTGTCCAAAGCCTCAATCCATCGATAGATCCAGGAGGCAAGGCCCTAAACCACTTTCTAGCCTCACCTTGAAGGCTATGGACGAAATCCTCATCCATACATCTGCATACATGATAACATGATCATCTGTGAAGCTATAAAAGGCTTCAAGGTGTTCTTCTGCAACTATGTCCCCTTCGCCTATAAACTTGGGCAGCTACTTAAGGTAGCCATCTGTTGGGAGGGCATTGAGAGGTTGTGGTAACAAAAGGGGAGCATATCTGGAAACTATTATAGCCTTCATTCTGGTCATGGGGGGATTTTCTCCTACCATAGGAATATTAGGTGGAGGAGAAATCGAAGGAGAAGGAGCTCGAACAGGGAATACCGGGAATGCACTACCAGGTGGAAGAGGAAACAACGGGGGATTAAGAGAGAAGGGTAAAGGGCTTGAGTTAGCATACGCTTCTCTCTGTGCAATAGCAACAACAGTAATAGGAGGAGGGGTGGTGAAATTTCCTGCGGTCCAGGGTCTACGCCAACGTACAGCTTCAGGGGAGAGGGGAGTGACAAGGATTTCTCCCTCCAATCTCAGACCAGGAGGGGAAAACTCAGCAGGAACACTCCCAAAATTCAGGAAACGGGAAACTTCAGAAACAGGTCTGCTAGGAAGCTGAGAAGAAGAAAATGGATTTTCTATAGAAGGAGATGGCAAATTACCTGGTTCAGCGGTGGAAGTTTCTTCTTCGGAGGCCTTCCCTTTTCTGACAATCACCTCCGGATCAACTTCAGGCGTAGCTAGAGGGAGATGTGGATGGGACCACATGTGTCTACCTCTGGAAGCCACAATTAACACAACCGGCTCGCCCCAGTGGAGTCGTCACAATGGAGTAGCCAAGTGCACAATAGCAATCTCATAGGGCTCGGATGCCTGATGCACCTTCAGAATCAAAGGCTCAATGTCGTTCAATCCCAGGGAAAATTTTAAACTTTGACCCTAGCAATGGCACCAGAAATGTTGGTGTCAGAAGTCACTCCTAGATTGCAGTAGAAGCAGAGCCTGACGCCCATCAGTTTATGTCATGATTTGTTAAAATGGGGGTGATCAAATGAAAGTAAACTCAGAAGAATATCGCTCACTCAGAAAACTGGGCTGGAACAACAAAGACATGTGAGGTCTTGATCTAACTTAAGCCAGTAAATTTGCATAGCGGTGAGTAAGTGAAAGAAAGAAAGGGGAAAAGTCTCAGATATGAGATCCTCTCAAAGCAAAGAAACTTCAAATTAAACCTCAAACATTGCAGAACTAATACAATCAAACATACATTATATAGTTACAACAACACCCGACTGGATCATCCATACTCGAGCTTGAGATTCAGAGGAAAAAGGAAAGGAGGAGGTTGGCCGCTATTAAACAAGAAATATCAAAATATCATTGTATACCCAGAGAACCAGAGGCTTTGTTAAAGCTTTACAGTCAGGAGCTTAGCTCTACCATCGATAAATTACAAAAATGAAAAAATTGCCTACATATACCCAAAGCCAATAACAGTAGAAAAACCAAGACTTATCGTTAAAAACATTACGTCTACATGTTTACTAGCAGACTGCACCTGCAGTCTCTGAATGGTCATGCGCTCATGTCAGACGCAACCAGGCTCCTGGCAATCCTGCAAAAGAATTGACCTATCTCATGTCCCTTTCTGGACTTTCCATTTATGGTGGAGATGATGTCTAACCACCACTAACCACCTCAATAACTGCTTCCTTGGGATTGGGAACGACCCAACAAACTCTGCACTCTTGGGACGTGGAGGCCCTCTCGCGCTACCACCTGGATCGACTAAACAACCTAATGGGTAAGGCATGGAAGTCAGTGCGAATACTGGGGCACATGATTGGAGGTGGTAGATAAAATTGACCAGGCATGGATGAGGGGAAACAACGAAGGAAGAGATGACGGGACATGATTGGTCGAGGGAGGATGCGTTGCTTATGATGGAGCGATGTGGAAAAGAGAGGGACAGATGTCGGAAGGCGAGAGGCTAGAATGAGAATAAGGTGGGCTAGAGTAGCGTTGAGTGGAGGTGAGGTATGGAGTGGAAGAAATATGGTGGAATAAGAAAGGGGGAGGCAATCGTGAGGAGATAAAAGGGGGGACCCACACCAAGTTGCCCATTCCAGACCCCCCCCCCCCTTATTAAAGGCAGAAAGGCAAAGGGAGTTCAGAATCCAATCTTGATCGTAGATTCGGGCTCCCAAATCCAAGACATTGAGAGATACGCATCCAATTCCGGACCCCCCCTCCGCTTTAAAGGTAGAATGGCGAGGGGGCTCCAGAATCCAACCTTGACCATAGATCTGGGCACGCAGATCTTGGCCACCTAGTTTTGTCCGCTACTTAACGGAACGCGCATTTGTGCCTTGTACTTAGGGTAAGTGGGTTTTTACCCCACTTCTTTGCACTTTTCCACCCAAAGGGACCTATCCTTTTAGGGAAGACACCCCCTTTACAAGAAATATCGCTAATAGGTACAATAAGAAGAATTCCATCTCCCAACAACATAATCGAGCTTGGTTCGGTCAGTCTCAGCAAATCCAAGCACATCAGTTGAGTTTACACATCAACAACTTGAATTGATCCCCATTTAAACACAGTTGATGGATCAAAGTATCAACAATTGATGTTCGTTGAAACACCATTCGACAAACAATAGATAGTTTAAAAATATGTAGTGGAAAACTTCCATTCAACTGCCATCTCTCGTTGAGTCATAGTCAACCAATATCCCAATCGAACTCTAGTCAACTGTTAAGTTGGGTCGATCATGTGGTTTACCTATGCAAATAAATAAATAATGAAGAGGAATGTTGTATGACTATACAACCGATGAAACACAATGGCATGAACTCCTCAAACATTTGGTTATATGCACCCATGACCAGTCATCAATCCAACCATATTCTATCCTAGTAGTCAATACGGGTCCACGATTTTGTATTTCACATCTCTTCTGCAAATATAAAAAAGAAAACTTATCATTCCTTCGATTTCTATGGTGAGTATGACCAGAAGGCACATCGTTCGGTGTTGGATGATCAAGATATATAGGGTTAGGGTATGGTGTACTCTCAGGATTAGTACAGCCTAGTATATCAGAAACAACAACATTATCATCTTTTGGAACAATTGGTTCAATACAATTAAAAGTATATTTATCTTCTGACAAATCAGTCTGAACTCCACCTGCAACAAATGAAACTTCCCTGGTTGCAACAAAGGCAGGTGTAGGTAAGGAGGAAACAACAACATCATATCCAATACATGTTCTTGGTGATTTCATCTTAGGTGTAATAGGAGCAACAATACCTTGTCTATTCTTCCCAAGTCCTCCTCCGGTGTAGCCCATATTGCAGAGTAGTTGGGACCCTATCCCTATAGTGTGTTTTTAAAAGCTAGGAGAAACAACACAATCATTAGTGTTAATGCATAAATCAACAACATCTTTCTTACAAAGAGCATCAAGAGAAGAAATGGGTGATCTCGACAACTCAACAACATCAATATTCTTCTCAAAATTCTTCTCAGCATTATGAAATCAGTAAACTTGTTCTTCAAGGTTCTATTTTCAATCCTACAAGCCCTGAATAGTCTCATCCTTCATAATCAACTTCAACAATATGGCATCATAATATTCCTTTAATGCCTGATATTCATCAAATACACGGTTGCTATCTTCTTGAAGAGGAGCAACTTCTTCACAAATCTCATCGATAGATTACTATAAGTGGGAAACCTCACGAGTCAGCTGGGAATTTGTTTATGTCAGTCGGTTGACTTCCATGCCTAGGGCAGTGTGAGGAAGAGCTTTCACTTCTTCTTCCAATTCTTCAAGAAGATCAAACTTGTCCTAAAATTCATTGACACGAGTTTGGAAAAATATTTGCATAGTGTTCCCCATGACAGTAACCCTCTTGGATTGCTTAGCCACGAAAGTCTAGAACATGTTTTCTACAGTATTCAACTAATTTTCAATTGTTCATTTTTGTCTTCAAGACAACATTTTCTTCATGAGAAAGAGTTTTCACTTCCTTCTCAATATTGACAACAAGATCTGTTTTATTTCCAAATTCATCAACTAGATCCTGAACAATGATTTCCATTGTCTGTTCTAGATAGATTTCTCATCAAAATGCTATAAAAGGATGGTTTGAAAAAGGGCAACCTCATCTTTTAGCAAGGTATGGGTTATCTCAGGCTCACTTCTCAAGCATTGATTCTCAATCTACGATTGTGTAATCAATTTTTTCAGATCGATGACCTATGCATGAAGTCGGTTGTGATATTCTTCCAAGGCAATGGCCTTTTTCTCATGAATATCTTGTAATTTATTAAGCACCAAAACTTCATCTTCATCCAACATCCCCATCGTTGATAGAGAGAAATAACCAAGGCAACAAATCCGCAAATAATGGTTTGAAAGGGAAGGTGACAACAACTTCACCAATCAGCTTACACCAAGTTGATTTTATGGTATATTTCCCAAGGGACCAATGCCAATGTTGGTCATGACCTCACAAAGAATACACCAATTGACAAATGTATACAAAATGCATGATGATATGACACTAGTAGCTCAACAAGGATGTGGAACCATAAGAGTTCACATATCTGGCCATCCACCAATCAAAAGATCGAAAGATCTCAATCTGGTTGGTGCTAAAGAAACCAACAAAGGTTTGAACATTCATTTTCAGGAAATAGACCAAATCGATCGAACTTTTAAATCTTAGTCAGTCGAGGGCATAACCAAGAACGCATAGAAAAAAGAGGGTTTCATGGATCAATAACTCATGACGGGAAAAATATATATTGGCAATTGGTCTTCAGTTTAGAACAACCGAGTTACAACTTCACCACTGTCTCAATCCCATTTCCATTCTTTGCAAATCTGAGATCACAACCTACAACTCTGATACCATGTTGGGACGAGTATTAACCACAGAGGAGAACATATATGAGAGTAGTGGTGGTTTCCAAAGACACTGTTGCATGGAAGCACGAGCACACTCCATGAGAGAAGAAAATAGATCTCCTAATGATGATAGACCGATCATAAGGATCGTTTATAACTAAGTTTCGGTCAAGGACCAAAACGATAATCTTGGGTGGAGTCAGTTGCACCTGTCTATAAAACATGGATCTAGGATTGTAAGTGGACATGGTCAACCATTAATTTAGGCGGGTGTCGACCCAAAGAATTGGTCGACCCACTTAACCATCAAGGTGAGGTTTATGATGGAATCACATGTTCCAACACTATGTATCTTTTCCATTATTCTAGATACTCAACTCCCAAACCAATTTCTTCCCATGATAACCATTGATGGTGCCAAGTAGTGGACCTTGCCTAGTTTGAAACCTGTCTAAGATTAAAATAACCTTTATTTATTAACCCATCGAATCACTTGAAAGATAATTCTTTGCATAGCTTTGCTCCCTACCCAGGGATTGAGACTAATTTTCACTTTATCTCATTTTTCCAGTTTTCCAAATTGACCAAATGTCAACCATATAGAAACCATAGATAATAGCTTTCCAGATTATTGAAGCATTATTTTTCCATTTAAGGGGCTATATACTTAGCTCTTACTACATGAACCCACAAACCAATCTAATCCTCCACTATATTAGGGGCTATATACTTAGCTCTTACTACATGAACCCACAAACCAATCTAAACTTTTTACGGATGTTACTGTATAATTGTGAAAAAGATCTATGTGCAAATTTCTTAAGGAAAACTACAAGGTTGGTTTTGTTAATAAATATGGTTAACAAAGTATTAAGCAAATGAATTACAATGCAGACAAATTGCATATTTATACAAGTTGTGTTAATAAATATGATTAAAAAAAATTAAGAAAATGAATTAAAATCGAGACAAATTATAAATATAAAATAAAATGATTGATGTCGTATGTTACACTCTTAACGATTGTTTTTTATATTGTTTTTATGGATTATTATTATTTTATGGCATAAAAAATGTTAATTTAGGGAAATTTTAATTAAAGTTATTTTACTTATTATTTTTGACATAAAATTGATGTTGATTAAGTAGAATTTGATTAATTGATGTAGATTCTATATTAATACAAATTTATCTTAATTTGAGATATTTAAAATATATTAAATATCATAAGAAAAAAAAGCAAAAGTTTTTATGCTTAAAAAAATTAAAAAATAAAGTTAAAATAAATATCATAATATAAAATAAAGATAACTTTAAGATAATGTATCTTCATGATTAAAAAATTTAAAAATAAAGTTAAAATAAATATATTATAATATAAAACAAACATAAATTTAAGATAATGTATATGGTAATTAATGATTGATATTATTTTCTTAATTTTTTTAATGTTATGAATTCTATTGTTTTAAATAGATATTATATTTTCATGTTTCTTTTTCTTCCCAGTGACAGATTCTAAGCCCAGCAATCGAAGTACGAGAGATGCTTTTAATGTTATGAATTCTATTGTTTTAAATAGATATTATATTTTTATTGTTTTTAAATGTTTTGTCACATGTAGATAAGGAGATAATGATAGATAAGGAGGTTGTACATCTCCTTCACATTGATTGTAAAATACACTTTATTTAATAAGAATATTAAATTTATTTTTTATATTCACTTGTTTAATTATTGAAATATTAAAATTATTTAATAAGAATATGAAATTTAATTTTTATATTTACTTGTTTAATTATTGAAACATTTAAATTTCTTCTATACTTGACATAAATCTAAGCAAATAACTTGATATTGATATAAAAACTAATCTAGTAACAACATATAGATGAAGTAAAATTAAGTTGGTACACTTGAATGTTGTGGGAATAGATATCCCCACTCTAATAACAATGGTCCCAATTGTGTCAGGGTTAAGTAAATAACTTGATATTGATATAAAAACTAATCTAGTACCAACAGAGAGATGAAGTAAAATTAAGTTAGTACACTTAAATGTTGTGGGAATAGACATCCCCACTCTAGTAAGAGTGGTCCCAATTATGTGAAGGTTCAAACAAATAACTTGACATTGATATAAAAACTAATCTAGTACCAACACAAAGATGAAGTAAAATTAAATTAATACACTTGAATGTTGTGAGAATAGACATCCCCACCCTAATTACAGTGGTCCCAATTGTATCAGATTTCCTTCATTATATGTAATGATTCTTTATATTAATCCCCATTACACAATGGCTATAAATTTGGGTTTTTTTTATGGGAAAAAGAATTAATCCCCATTACACAATGGCTATAAATTTGGGTTGTTTGATGAGCAAGTGGAATTTATTTATTTACTTGTTCTATCATTAATATTAATTATTATAGGGATATCGACATCCACATACATACATATGATTATGTCTGGCACAATATTTGCATACACATGATTGCCCATATTCCAAGGGTAGACATGATGGAGAAGAAGAGTGGGGATATTCCCATAACGTTGTTAGTGTTACCCCATAACACGCCTTCACCTCAATCTTTGTCTAACAATAATCCATTCACAACCCCCTTCCCCCTTTCTATCGAGTTGGCCCACTACCACTCACAATTCCATTACCACTTTGATTTCGTTGAAAAAAATTATGGAAAGTGTGGATAGTGTTAACCCATCCCTTATCATTAAACCAAACGACAAAACCTCTTCCTCATCATCCCGTTTCTTGCATTGTTGATGGATGGATTCCAGTGATGGCATCCATCAATCATCTTCAGTGTCCACATTTATTTTGCTCAATTCATTCAACATTTGTATCTACCTTTATTTTTTGCTTCCTTCATTCAAGATTGGTATCTAACTTCTTTTTTTAAATATCATTTAGGTAGCAAAGACCATGTTTTTCTAAATTCATTTGAGATTTATATTGACTTTATTTTTAATGTCATTTAAGTGGAAAAGACAAAGTTGAAAATATAAATGATGTAACATTCTATCAACCTCAACAGGATATCCATTAACATCATTTGAAAAAATAATCTTTATCAAATATTGAAATATTATTTTTTCTAAATATTTGAGCTTACTTATAAAAGATTGTTCCCCATTACATTCACACTATACGTTTGGGTCTATAGGTTCGCAACTAGAAATTATATATTTACTTGTTCCATCATTAATATTAATTATAGGGATGTGGACATCCACCACCCACCAACGAAAAGGGAAGTTGAAAGTCCAGGGAAGGGATTGGGTGAGCATGTATTTCTACCCACTTCTCATCATTGATGCCCCACCCCATTCCTTAATTGTTTGTTTGTAGTTATGTTGTGTCAATTATGTCTTTCAATATCCACATACACATGATTGCTCACATTTCAAGGTTGGACATGATGGAGAACAAGATTGAGGATATTCCCCATAACATGCCTTCACTCAATTCATTCATTCAAGATATGTATCTACCTTTATTTTTTTGCTCAATTCATTCAAGATCGGTATCTCACTTTATTTTTTAAATGCCATTTAGGTAGCAAACACCACGTTTTTCTAAATTCATTTGAAATTGGGATTGAGTTTATTTTTAATGTCATTTAGGGTATGTGACTTTAAAATATAAAGGATTTAACATTCTATAAACCTCAATAGGGTATCCATTAACATCATTTAATAGGGTATCCATTAACATCATTTAAAAGGATAATCTTTATCAAATATTAAAATATTTTTTCCTAAAACTAATAAAACAATCATATATATAAAGTTTGAAACCTCTTTATTTTATTTAATGAACTTTGAAAGCCACATCAAATTAATGGAAAAAATCGTGTTAGATAGTGGATACATTATTTCACATACACCTACCTTCCCGCAACAAGAAGTACTTGACTGACGCCTACACGTGCAACCCCTCAACCCGCAGGTTGGAAGGTCCACGTCGACACAGGATCTTTCCTTTACCACGGCCCAAAGAACTCTAATGGCTCTTTTATTTCCCTATTGGGAAATCTGCACCCACAACAAACTCTCATGGGATCTCCTCTTTACACTTGGGAGATCGGAATTCGCAACTTCACGAATCCAATGGTCAAGCATTGGACTCTCGAATCCCCAAATCCCGATACAATCAATGTTGACCCTTCCTTTTGCCTTTCGGGATTTACCCTATCGCGATTTCGGCGATCGCGATGTCGAGAAACTTGTCTCCCCGACTCCCGAATCCCGATTTTCCGAAACTCCGATACCCTCACGAGCTTTGACTTTTCAACGCCACTTCACGTCATCGGCACTTCGGAGTTCGCAATATCGCAAATCCTGATGTAATGACTTCGGGACTTCACCCCACGAAAATCCGATATGGCGTGCCACCTGTCCACCTCGCTGAATCTTGTGGCCCCACACCATTCCTTTAGCCGCCAGGATTTCGCATTTCGTGATTTCGCGATTCCCGTTCGAATATTTACGGAACTTCAACTCTCGAAATCCCAATATATAACTCTCGTGTGAATCCAACGGCCCTTATGGCTTGGATCTACGACCCTACTCCTCCTGAGCTTTGAGCCTTTAGGGAATACTCATTGTATCCCCCCTGTTCCTCCGTGAGATCCAACGGTTCACGGAAATTCGCGAATTCCCCTCAGAGAATTCTGGTCGTCCGTCCCTCCTTGGCAATTTCTGTGAATAACTAAGTGTTCCTCTACAAACTTTGTCTACCTACGGCGCAAACTTATGACGACTTATTAATACTTCCAGGTACCACTTCTATGAAACCCTTTCAGCAGTTATAAGGCTTTATCCTTCCTGAGCTTCCTTATAACTCCAAGTCTTAGAGAAGACTCTTGCGCGCACTCCTTGCAGCAACCTTCAGACACTTCCAAATGCTAAAATTCCTTCGACTCTGCGCACCCCTGCAGCAGCAGTCTCTCAAAGCTTCACTCAGGTCCCCAACCCTGAGACTTCACTCGGCCTACACACTCCTTGCACGGCTCCTATGCCTAACTGCACTCTTGAACGAGAACAAAAGCTACCCTATCTGAATCCTTTGTCAATGCACTCCTTGCAGACACTTCAACTGCACTCCTTGCAGGAACTCTTGCTCAAATAGAGAAACAATTGAAACTCATTCCATTACCCTTTCCTCTCAGATTTCAAACATTCAACAAGAAATCATTCATACATAGCATAAAAGCAATTGCATGACAGAAAGAGTAAAAACATTCAAGAGAATAACATTCCAAGATGCATACACAGAGAATACATGAACAATATGAGTCTGAATCATAGTTTTCTTTGTATTAATTCAAAACTTCTGTACATGGAGTCTGCTACACAGCTCTCTGCTTCTCTCTTCTATGCTCTTCTCTGATGCTTCATAATGTTACAATGCACAATGAGGGTGTCTATATCCCGTTTCCCTCTTGCGCTCAAAAGCTGTCTAATCTACACATTCAATTCTACCTACTTGAAATAACTACTATAAATGTCTTCTACCTACTAAGGACGAGAGAAAATTTCTCAAGGTCTGTTTACATTTTACAAGTGCCCTTCTTCTTAATGGCTTCATTTAAGATTGCCCATCAACTTCAAGGTAATTTCAAAATTTGTGTTGGTGCTCCTTCCAGTTGTCCATCGTCTCTGCGCTGGCTCGCTTGATGTTGGCGATGCTCCTGCATCATACTCCCTGGCTTGAAAATTTTCATGGGCTCCTGTCTATGAGCTCGTGCACGGTTTGTCCATGCTTCTGGATCTTTGCTTCATTCTCCCAGCTGGCATATTCAACTGGATGGTCCTTCCACTTGACCAAATATTCTAAGTATTCTCTCTGCCTGGTCTTCTTGCTGACCCTCTTGTCCAGTATGCACTCCATCTATAGCTTATCTGCAACTGGCATCTACTTCCGCCACTGAACTTCTGACTGTTAATCTCCTGTCCCTATTTCCTCAGGTTTATATGGGTACAAATCTGAGACATTGAATATCGGAGAAATTCCAATCCCATCGGGTAATTCAATCTCGTAAGCATTTGCCCCAAATTTCTTCAAGACCCTACATGGTCTGATTTTCTTCATCTTCAGCTTATTATATGTTCCTCTCGAGAACCTTTCCTTTCAAAAATGTGCCATAATCAAGTCACCAACCTCAAACTGAAGTTGTCTCCTATGTTGATCGGCTCTGCGCTTATATTCCTGGCTCGAATTCAGCAGTCATTCATTCACCTGGATGTGAAGTTCCTTCATCGCCTCTGCGAAATCTTATGCACTAGCGCTCCTAGTCGTAGTTTGTTATGAGTCTCTTAATTCAAAAATTCCCCTCGGTTGCATGCCATAGATGATCTAAAATGGACTCTGCCCTGTGCTTCTGTTAACTGAGTCATTATAAGAAAATTATGCCTGTGGTAATATGTTGTCCCACTGGCTGTGGTGTTCTGTCACCAATCTTCTCAACAAGTCTCCCAGACTTCTGTTTACCACTTCTGTCTGTCCATACATCTGAGGATGATAAGCTGAACTAAATGACAAGTTAGTTCCCAGCTTCTTCCATAAGGTCCTCCAAAAGTGCCCTATGAACTTTGTATCTCGATCCAAAACTATGCTTCATGGTAAGCCATGAAGTCGAATGACTTCTTTGAAAAATAGGTTTGCAATGTGAGTTGCGTCACTGGTCTTCTAACATGGAATGAAGTGTGCCATCTTGGAAAATCTATCCACCACCACAAAGATTGAATCACAACCTCTTTGTGTTCTTGGCAACCCCAATACAAAATCCATGCTAATTGCATCCCATGGCCTCTCAGGTATGGGCAATGGTTGATAAAACCCTGCATTATGCTTCCTTCCCTTTGAATGCTGGCAAATTCTGCATCTGTCCACGAATCTCTTGACGTCTGCTCGCATTCCTGGCCAAAAATATGACTCATTCAACTTTGCAAATGTCTTGTCATGACCAAAGTGCCCTGCCAATCCTCCATTGTGTTTCTCCTTCAGCAAATTCTCCCTCATGGAGCATTTCAGAATACACAGTTGATTACCTCTAAACAGTAATCCTTCCTGGATCATGTACTCTGCCCATTGGCTTTTATCTCTGAAAACTGGATTCTCAGCTGCTTCATACGCCTCCTTAAAATCTTGATCATCTGTGTATATGTTCCTGAGATCATCAAAACCCAATGTTTTGACTTTGAACTCCTGCAACAACAAACACTTCCTGCTCAAAGCATCAGCAACTTTGTTAGTAGTACCAGCAATATGTTTAATCACAAAAGTGAAATTTTGCATATATTCCACCCATTTGACATGTCTCTGATTCAACTTTTTCTGTTGAGTCACAAACTGCAGTGCATGATTATCACTGTATAAGACAAATTCTTTCGGGATCAAGTAATGCCTCCATTTATTCAATGCCTGTATGATAGCATAAAACTCCTTATCATAAGTGGAGTATTTCACTTTTGCTTCATTCAGCTTCTCACTGAAGTACGCTATCATCATGTCTTCCTGACTCAAAACTGCCCCTATTGCAAATCCACTTGCATCGCATTTCACTTGAAATGTCTTTCGAAAATCCTGCAACACCAAAACTGGTTGTTCCGTAATCTTCCTCTTCAACAGATTAAAACTCTTCTCAGCCTCTTCTGTCCAGTGAAAAGACCTGTGTCGTTTCTTCATTGTATCCATCATTGCTGTGCTAATTCCACTGAAATTCTTGATGAACTTTCGGTAGAAACTAGCTAGTCCATGAAAACTTCTCACCTCAAATATGTTCTTCGGTGATGGCCAATTCTTGATTACCTCCACCTTATCTGGATCCATCCTCAACTCATCTGCAGAAATAAAAAATCCCAAGTAGATGAGCTATGTCTTCATGAATGAGGACTTCTTCGTGTTTATCAACAACTTCTCCTGCTATAATTTCTGCATCACTGTAGCCAAATGCTTCAGATGTTCTACCACTGTTTTATCGTAAACCAGTATGTCATCCAAATACACAATGACAAATTTCCCGATGAACTCCCTCGGGACTTCGTTCATCAACCTCATGAAGGTACTCGGTGCATTTGTTAAGACAGGCGGCATAACAAGCCATTCATACAACCCTTCGTTGGTTTTGAATGTTGTCTTCCACTCATCACCTTCTCTCATCCGGATCTGGTGATAACCGCTTTTCAAATCAATCTTTGAAAAGTGCTATGCTCCACTCAAGAAATCCATCAGATCATCCATCCTCAGCAATGGAAATCTGTACCTGATGGTTATCTTGTTGATTGCCCTCGAGTCAGTACAAATTCTCCAGCCTCTGTCTTTCTTTGGACTAAGTACTGTCGGAACAGCACATGGACTCAAGCTTTCTCTGACCAAACCTTTGTCCAACAACTCCTGGACTTGCCTTTTAACTTTTTCATTCTCTTGCGGCGTCAATCTGTACATGGCTTTGTTTGGAAAACTGACCCCTGGTATGAGATCAATATGATGACTCACACTTCTGATCGGTGGCAATGAACGAGGTACTTCGTCCACTACTATATTAGCGAACTCTTCCAGCAGTTCCTGAACTTCTTCTGGTAAATCATCCACCCTTGTGTTGGTCAAAACAATCTTCGGTTTCCTGACCACAATGAACTATGGATCCTCCTTCTTCTTAACTTCTGTAAGAAGTTCCTTCCCACTCATGAGAAGTACGGTGTTGCTTACTTCAGGTTTCACCTCCTTATCCTTAATTGGAAGCAACATGTGAGTCCTCCCATTCTTCTCCAGGGTGTATGTGTTCATTCTTCCATCATGAATCAAATTCCTTTCATATTTCCATGGTCTACCCAGTAATAGATGACAAACATCCATAGGAATGACATCACATAATATCTTATCATTATATCCTCCTATCTTGAATTCAACTAAATATTGTTTAGTGACAGTTACCTGGTGTCCTTTTTGTAGCCACGAAACTCTGTATGGGCTTGGATGATCAATCATCTCTAGGTCCAACTTCTCTACCATCTCCGTAGAAACGAGATTATCCGTGCTACCACTGTCTAGGATGACCTTGCATACCCTGTCCTTGGTTTTGAAAGCAGTCCTAAAAAGTTTGGTCCTTTGGACTGAACTCTCCACCTCCTTCTCTGGTGTCAAAAGAACCTTTCGAATCATCAACGATCTTCCACCTTCAGCGTCTTCTGCCTCAACATCCCACCTCTGTGCTTCAGCGATGTGAGCTTCTCCACTCTCCTTTTTTTTATCTGGACACTCGTAAGACTTGTTCCCATTCTTTCCACATGTGAAGCATGTAATAACTCAACCTCTTCCTCTTCCCTACCTCTGGTATGAGGAAAAGTGTTATTGTCAGCATAATCTCCTCTCTGCTCAGTATGTTGTCCTCTCTGTTCAGCATATTTCCCTCATTGTGAACTTCCACCTCTCTCAATTCGAGTCTGAGGTTTCTTCCAGTCCTCTTTGGGCTTCTGATATTTGTCCTGGGCAACTAATTTGCCTCTGGGATGACTTCTACCTCGGCCTCTCTGACCTTGCTTTCGGCTCAGCTTCCCTTCTGCTTTCAGAGCCATCTGATAAGCATATTCCACCGTTCGGATGGTTACCATGCTCATCTCATCCTGAATGTCGTATCTCATACCATTCAGGTATCTGGCAACTTTTTCATCATCGCTCTCCCGATGACCTGCCCTGATGTTCAACTTGTAGAATTCTTCAGTGTATTCTTTCACTGTCATCAGTTTCTATCTCAGGTTCTGCATCCTCCTAAACAGAGTAATTTGATAATCTCTGGGGATGAATTTCTCCTTCATCTTCGCGATCATTCTATCCCAACTCTTGATCTTTTGCTTGCCTTTGCAGCGTCTGTCAGCTTATAGTTCATCCCACCATAATGCTGCATGTCCCTTCAATCTTGTGACAACATGCTTGACTTTCTTGTCTTCTTCGACATCTTCATAGTCAAAGTACGTGTCCACAGCTCTAATCCAGTCTAGAAGCTCCTCTGCATCCAGATTTCCCTCATAAACTGGAATGTCCATCTTCGCTCTTGCACCCATTCTTGCAATAGCTCTAATCAAAAGTTCGTTTGATGCATCTTCAGCTACAACTTCTTCTTCATGTTCCGCCTCAATTTCATTCTCGGAATCACTTAGATCCCCAGCACTGACTGTGCGTCTTTGTGTTGTCTCCATGTCTTCAAGTCTGGCTCATAGATCACGCATCTCTCTCTCCATTTCTGGATTTTTCATCTGCCTGCCTCTTCTTCTCCACATTTCCCTATCCCTTGGTGGATTGGGTGTTTTCCTGTCCCTTCTCCTCGGCGGCATGGCGGATTTTCTTCTTCTCTGCTACAGAAAGCAAAGAACCTTTCTATGCTCTGATACTAAACTTGACGCCTACGCGCGCAACCCCTCAACCCGCAGGTCGGAAGGTCCACATCGACATAGGATATTTCCTTTACCATGGCTCGAAGAACTCTAATGGCTCTTCTATTTCCCTATCGGGAAATCTGCACCCACAACAAACTCTCATGGGATCTCCTCTTTACACTTGGGAGATCGGAATTCGCAACTTAACGAATCCAGTGGTCAAGCGTTGGACTCTCGAATCCATGAATCTCGATATAGTCAACGCTGACCCTTCCTTTTGCCTTTCAGGATTTACCCTATCACGATTTCGGTGATCGCGATGTCGAGAAACTTGTCTCCCCGACTTCCAAATCCGGATTTTCCAAAACTCCGATACCCTTTCAAGCTTTGACTTTTCAACGCCACTTCACATCATCAGCACTTCGGAGTTCGCAATATCGCGAATCCTGATGTAATGAATTCGAGACTTCACCCCACGAAACTCCGATATGGCATGCCACCTGTCCATCTCACTGAATCTTGTGGCCCCACACCATTCCTTTAGCCGTCGGGATTTCATGTTTCGTGATTTCGCGATTCCCGTTGGAATATTGATGGAACTTCAACTCTCGAAATCCTGATATATAACTCTCGTGTAAATCCAACGGCCCTTATGGCTTGGATATATGACCCTAATCCTCCTGATCTTTGAGCCT
Organism: Picea glauca; assembly: GCA_000966675.3. Classification (NCBI taxonomy): domain Eukaryota; kingdom Viridiplantae; phylum Streptophyta; class Pinopsida; order Pinales; family Pinaceae; genus Picea; species Picea glauca. Next base: position 384,418 of record JZKD02S2017844.1, on the reverse strand, counting down.
TTAGGGAATACTCATTGTATCCCCCCTGTTCCTCTGTGAGATCCAACGGTTCACGAAAATTCGTGAATTCCCCTCAGAGAATTCCGGCCATCCGTCCCTCCTTGGCGATTTCTGTGAATAACTAAGTGTTCCTCTACAAAATTTGTCTACCTGCGGCGCAAACTTACGACGCCTTCTTAATACTTCCAGGTACCACTTTTGTGCAACCCTTTTAGCAGTTATAAGGCTTTATCCTTCTTGAGCTTCCTTATAACTCTGAGTCTTAGAGAAGACTCTTGCGTGCACTCCTTGCGGCAATCTTCAGACACTTCCAAATGCTAAAATTCCTTCGACTCCGTGCACTCCTGCAACAACAGTCTCTCAAAGCTTCACTCAGGTCCCCAACTCTGAGACTTCACTTGGCCTGCGCACTCCTTGCACGGCTCCTATGCCTAACTGCACTCTTGAACGAGAACAAAAGATACCCTATCTGAACCCTTTGTCAACGCACTCCTTACGAACACTTCAACTACACTCCTTGCAGGAACTCTTGCTCAAATAGAGAAACAATTGAAACTCATTCCATTACCCTTTCCTCTCATATTTCAAACATTCAATAAGAAATCATTCATACATAGCATAAAATCAATTGCATGACAGAAAGAGTAAAAACATTCAAGAGCATAACATTCCAAGATGCATACACAGAGAATACATGAACACCATGAGTCTGAATCACAGTTTTCTTTGTATTAATTCAGAACTTTTGTACATGGAGTATGCTACACAACTCTCTACTTCTCTCTTCTATGCTCTTCTCTGATGCTTCATAATGTTACAATGCACAATGAGGGTGTCTATATCCTGTTTCCCTCTTGCACTCAAAAGCTGTCTAATCTACACATTCAATTCTACCTACTTGCATTAACTACTATAAATGCCTTCTACCTACTAAGGACGAGAGCAAATTGCTCAATTTTCGTTTACATTTTACAAGTGCGCTTCTTCTTAATGGATTCATTTAAGATTGCACAACAACTTCAAGGTAATTTCAAAATTTGTGCTGGCGCTCCTTCAAGCTGTTCGTCATCTCTACGCTGGCTCGCTTGATGTTGGCGAAGCTCTTGCATCATTGACACGTTGGAGCAGTAATGGGAACGAATTATCAATCATCCATGAACCTTTTGGCTAGAGAAAGTAGGATAATAACAACATGCATAAGAAATCCAAGACTAATACATTAGGGATTAATACTTGAGATTTTCCCATGGGAGATTTCACTTTGCATCTCAACAAAAGAATTGTCTTCGCTGCAGCCTCGCAGTTTCAAGTATATGGTTTCTATTCTATTGGTGTGGCTAACTCTATGTACATATCACTGGATTCGTCATGGTCAAGTCTATGAACTGGGGAAAGAGAGAAACTTGAGGATTTTGGACCAATATCAGACTCATTTCCTTTACTCGACAACAATTTGCAAGCTTGTTTAGGAAGAATTTTCTCTGGAAGCTTTAGAACAGAGGTAACCGGTGTTGAATTCAGGACATACTCATGAAGTACATTGTATGGGATGTGAAGTTGAGATAAAAAGGAAAATGCAGATTTAGGAAGCCTTAAATCAGTAAAACAAGGTGTTATCCCTCGAGATGTTCCAGGCTGTAAATGGAACTATGTCGAGGCACCCCAGGGGCTAAGACCTAGAGAAAGTCTTAAATTCATGTTGATTAACATAAGAAATTATGCAAAATTTTGGGTAAGTTTCTCTCTCTCTCTCTCTCTCTCTCTTATAAAACTCTCGGTCCTCAAACAATATCAAAACCAATACCAAGACATTTAACGTGAAGAGGCATGTGTCCACGATTGCTTCAGATAGTTCAATTTAAGTTTGAGAAGGGGCGAATTCAGAAGAAATACAATATAGACATGTGAGGCAGCTTTAAGGTTAATGTCACAACCTATGGACAGAATAACGTACAGAGCAGTTAAGAATTAAGTAGTTCTAACAGATATATGAGATCATTAAACCATGCATCAAACAATAAACATTTTCATATACTCAAATCCATAGAGGTACCCTATACACATCATTAAATACATGAAAAAATGACTTGAAGTGGTCATACATTCATAGGAAATCACTTCAGTATCATAAGCTAAACAACACGCAATAATATTATACATGTCATAAAATTTTCTACTCGAGGTTTTATTGATGGGGATCTGATACAAGAAGCCATGAAATGAGAGGGATGGATTTTACAAGAGCACATACAAAGAAAGAAGCACAGACTAAAGAATAATGCGAGGGATGAATCTCTTGCATCCTGTAGCCTTCAAAATTGGTCTGTATCTGAGGGGATCTTTGATCAAACAAATCGGGTATAAGATGCTCTTAAATTCCCCAAAGTGTCGACCCTAAAATAAGATCCTTCTATTGATTTATAATTTCTCTTACTTGAGAGAAAACCACTTGCTCGGATGATGGGGGGATATGCATTCCACGAGAGAGAGGAGTCCAAGGAGGATTTAATCATGGGTATTAATCCAACCCACATTCCTGAAATTATTATCTTTGTGTATAACCTTATATTTGTTGATTGAGTGTATGAGAAGACAATCATTTAAACTCATGTAAGAGGGTGGGTGTGAGTGGTCACATCCCATAGTTATTGGAGAGCATGGGATAAAGTACAATCATCCTTGAGAAGAGTGTGAGTCAAACAAGAAAGGAAGAAGAGGAAATTCATATGCAAAATAGGGACAATATTTACATGTAGGTTTTGGGCAGCAAAGGGAGAGGAGAGGATTGGGAAGAATACCAGCCATGGTATACTTGAAGGCGACCATTTTTTGGATCTGTTTTGGGTGTGAAAAAAGAGGCTTGTGTGCTTGTAAATCAAGCGGTAAGCCTATGGTGAAAATTCTTGTTGAGGAAATATCTCAAGAGTCTTGTGAAGGCTACTGTGAGAACTCTTGAAGCAACTAAAAGTTCTTGGATCCTAGCTGAGGAATTCCTGGCCAACTGATGCAGGAACATCATGGGCGAGCATGCGTGGCAGGACAACTCAACACATGAGGATCATTTTGGAATCTAAAATGCTGGAAGATACTGAGAATCTTTTGGAGCTGCTTGAAAAACGGAAGTAGATCAAACGCTTGGAAGTTGAATGATCATGAGTGATCTGGGAGTTTTCACTCCTAGTCTTGAATTTAACTTAACTAAGGTACAAGTTAGGTTTTATTTTTGATTAGATGAGTAGTTGGGGGGAATCCTAAGAACCCTCAGAGATAAATAGAGGTTTTGTATGCCCAAATGAGGTTGCTGCGAGTTAGTAGGAAATTTCTGAGTTTTTTTTTTTGTTTTTTTTTT
>JZKD02S2017844.1:342308-381044 GCA_000966675.3 Picea glauca | reverse complement strand
ATGAATATAATAAAGGAAAATTGATCCAAATGCATATTGTTATTACTGTTTTCAATTCCCTGTTATTAATTTTTTCATGAATGAATGAATTTCATCACGAACGTATGAAATTGTGAGATGTTGGCATAAGTTTCAATTGTTTCTCTTATGTTGAGTCTGTGCAAGGTGTGCACATAGAATGCAAGGAGTGCATTGACAAAATCTGTTTTGATTCTGAATCTCATAAGAGATAGCACAAAATTTTCCCTTTGCAAGGAGTGCAAAGTGACTGCTGCAAGGCGTGAATAGTTGTCCGCAAGAACTCAAACCTTGCGTAAGAATTTGTTGCAAAGAGTGCACAGATTCAAAATTCAGCTAAGTGTCGAAGTGGCTCCGTAAGAAGTCAAAGGAGAAGAAGGAGAGAAATATTATAAGAGATAACGCTTTCCAGAAGTACAGACAAGACCTAAGGGTTGGACTCGTAGGAAGAACCAAGGCTGAGAACTTTGGATACTTTGAAAATATTCTAAATCGGAGGAAATTGGAAGCTCGGGAAGGAAAGCGACAGTGGTCGTTGGATCACTGATTTAGAGGACCAACAACCATCTGATCAAATCAAGGTGCGTGAACCTTATCACTTTGCACACACAGGAGAGGGAACTTACACAAGATCCAAAATCATGAAGGGGAGATATGTACCATTGGATCACGGGAGGTTGTGGACCATCGATCTGACAAGAGCGAAGTTCGAGGATTCAAATTTTAGAAGATTTGCAAGGAGGCCAGGCAAAAACCTCTGAGGGACGAAGCCGCAAAGTGAGAACTCGTAATTTGATCATAGCCATCATATCACGAAAGGCCGTGGACCGTTGATATGATGCAAGCGAAATTCGAGGGTTTGGAGTTTGGGAGAATAGGGGGTAGTTGATTATGGAGACACAAAGTGTGAAGTCACGAAGTACTTGGTAGTTGGGCCCCAAGTCATAGCCCAATGTCACAATCGAAGGGGCCTAGTGGGAGGATTTATCTCCTAGAGGATTCGTCAATTTGGAAATCGAGAATCGGGGATATTGGGTTTGGTCCATAGAAAAACACCCGAGGTTTGACGTCGCAAAGTGCCTTTTGAGTAGGCGTCTGGTCACAACCTGTGGTCACATGGAGGAAACTTGTGCCTGACACCAGTTCATGCAGGTGAAGTTCAAAAGGGTTGTGGATTTGTTTCGTAGAGGTTCCAACGGGGACCCGAAGAGTTGTTCCAACTCATCATTGTGAATGATCCTAGACCAAGAGGTCGGCAGGCCCTGCTGAGGTGGGGGAACTACATCAAGTGGTATCATAGCTTATTTTTTCTTGTAGATAGCAAGAAAAGGAGATGAGACAAAAGAAATCAAATTTGTACTCTGTGTGTGAGAGACAATCAACACAATGCCACCGAAGAGACGAGTGGAACCACCTTTAGCCAATCGTGCTATAGAAATATAAATGCGAGAACTTCTTGCAAGATTAGAGGCGATGGAAGAATCACATAGGAGGGCACCTGATACTGGATACATCAGCGATGCAGAGAGTGAAGAAGTAGAATTTGAAGAAGATGCAGGAGAAAATGTTGTCGAAGAACGCTTGTTGAGAGCAGTTGTTAGATTGGGAGCTAGAGCCAATATAGAGGTCCCAATGTATGGAGGCAATTTGGATGTTGAAGAGCTGCTAGATTGGATAAGATCCATGGAAAAATATTTTGACTATGGATATGTCAATGAGGAGAAAAGGGTGAGACATGATGTCATTAGGCTAAAAGGATATGCAACAATGTGGTGGGATGAACTGCAGGCTAAGAGGAGAAGTAAGGGAAAACAAAAGATAAAGAATTGGGACAGAATGGTATCCAAGCTTAAGGATAAATTCATTTCCAAGGATTATCATATCAATCCATTCAGGAAGTTGCAGAACCTGAGACAGAAGGGTATGACAGTTAAAGATTACACAGAGGATTTCTACAAGCTGAACATCAGAACTTGACAAAGAGAGAAAGATGAAGAAAACGTTGTCAGGTATATAAATGGCTTGTGGTATGAAATCCAAGATGAGATCAACATGATGTCAGTAAGAAAAATGGAGGATGCTTATTAGTTTTCACTGAAGGCAGAAGAGAAGTTGGCCAGAAATAAAATTCAGCGAGGCAGGGGTAGAAGCCTAGTCTCGAACAAAGGCAAGGGAGTTTCCCATGACAAGGCACATAAATACAAAGACAAGACTGAGAAACCGCACAATCACTCGAAAATAGGAGGAAGTTCCCGAGGAAGACAGGGGGGTGGAAGAAGTTTGTCTGGAGGAAGAGGAAGAAGCAGAGGAGGAGTAAGGTGCTATACATGTGGAAAGACAAGTCACAAGTCTTGGGAATGTCCCGAGAAAAAGAAAGAAGGAGAAGGTGAAGCTCACATTTAGGAAGCATAGAGAAGGAATGTTGAAGAAGAAGGATGGAGGATGGAGAATGTGTACAGAATCAAGATCCATTAACAAGATCACCATCAGGTATAGATTCCCTTTCCCAAGAGTGGATGGCTTAATGGACTGTTTAAGTGGAGCGAATTTATTTTCTAAGATATATTTGAAAAGTGGATATCACCAAATAATAATGAGAGAAGTGATGAGTGGAAAACAACCTTTAAGACAAATGAGGGTTTGTATGAGTTGCTTGTTATGCCATTTGGCTTAACAAATGCATATCCACTTCAGCATAAAAAAATCCCATGGAATATCCTTATTTATATCCACTTCACCTTGCAAATGAGAGATAGATTTTTCCTAAACCCGTGGGTATGCATTTAAAATATTTAAGGATTGGAAAACACATTAGAGGGGAAATGTCTCCTTTTCTTCAAACAACTTTAGATTTCTAGCAAGCCATACTCCTCAGACTATGTTAAGTGGAAGTACTCTAATCTTGGAAATCTCATTTTTGTTACACTAGGTTCTAAAGGCATATTCAATACTTCCTCCTTCCTAGAGATTCCCAATCCCTATTAATATTTCCACCTATTTCCATACTTCCTTGGGGCATGGACATTCCAACATGAGATGAAGTATAGTTTCTTCTGCCAGTGATCCAGGGGATCAAATTTTTCTCAAAAATCAAAGTGCTCAGAATTGATTCAAAATAGACATGTGTGTAGGCCTCATCCTCATGATCCCAATGCAACTTGAATAGGTTAAAATAGAAGACATATAAGAGAGATATCATGTTCTGTTCATTTTTCCAAACATGCAAAATTTTGCTGACTATGCAGTCTGTATAGTCCTGATGTGGTAGCTGATTGTACAATCCATACAGGATGATGTGGCATGGTCATACAAGATGATGTGTCATGGGATGATGTGGCATGGTCATACAGACTGACGTGGAATGGACTGACCTGGAATAGGTTGATGTGGCATGTTCTGGTTGGTAGGCATGTGGACCAGTTATCAGAGGACATGTGTCCTCTCTCCAGCGAATGGAGAGGTGCCATGTGGCATGACCAGGGGCCACCATGTGGCACCCTAGTTTGGTTTTCATGTGGTAAAATTTATGTAACTCTACAGGAGTTGAACCCGCAACCTCTGGGAAGGGCTAATGACTTGGCAAGGGCCAGGATACCAGCCCACCCACATGGTGTTACTTAACCATATACGTTTGAATATATATTTAAGTTGAAACAAAGGTTCGGTCGACGGAGTAAAGGGTTGGGGCTAGGCCCCAACTCCTGATTCATACCACACAACATGAAAACCTATCCTTTAACCAACGTGCGGGGTTTCATATGCTTAGACCCAACCCCACTGGAACATACACTACATACGTCCATTCCATAGAACCAGTGGCGCGAAACTATTCTGCATGTCATACCATAAGGCTAACCAATGGTGCGGGTAGTGTTAATCCCGATAGGTGCAGAACCTTGGCCACATGGCCATACCACATGACCAAATATGTGAGACATTTCTCCACTATCTGACGAGGGGCTGAGAAAGGCGTTGGGACGTGCCCATATGCCCCCCATGCGACCAATACCTCCATCGGGAAAAGGGGCCAGCACACTAACGGTGCAACATTTTGCCACATATCTCAGAATGGTGTTGTGTTGGGTTTTTGGCCTAGTAATGCTGCGGGAGCCAGGTTGGGTATTCACAGGTGCAAATTGGTGAACCAGAGACAACAAACTTGAAGGGGAAAACTTCTAGGAGGTGTAACTTCTTCATTTTTTGGCCAAACTAGGTGCAGAAAGAGCCCAACTAGGGGTTTTTGGATGTTATGGAGCCATTGAAACCATCTATTTGGCATTTTGAGCAATGTAAAGCATTTTTTTTAGCACTTTTAGAAAATAATATAAAAGATCCATTCGAAGTTGGACCAGGAGATGTATCCCAAGAGAGGGGTGAACTCCTTTATCATTTGTTGTGTTGTGTGTTTATTGTTGGCTGTTATTTGTTGGTTATTATGTGCATCTTAAGTGAGAAAACTCTTTAATTTATGTGTTTGTAACTTGATCCAATTACCCAAACACATACCATTTTTACACTTGCAATTTAAAAAGATACAAGTCTTCCTCATTTTCAGATCAGTTGGTATCAGAGCATAGGTTTTTGAAGGCTTGGTTGTTTGCAAGTGTTTTCTTTTGTGATGCTTACAAGGTTGAAGCTCACAAGAAGAGAAGTTCAACTCATAGAACCAAGTTCTCAACTGTCAAGAAGGATAAATATCAAATCACCTCAAGCTTCAAGGAGATATTCACCAAGTATGGCTCATGAGGAGAGTCATGGAACTCTTCCTTCAGAAGAGGAAACTTTTAGAAAAGATTTCTATGATATGACTGAGATGGTCAAATTTTTGTTTGAAGAAATAAATGCAATATTTCAAGGTGAAATATCCAACCCTCCAAAGGGAAATGGAGATAATGGTTATAAAACGCCAAAGGGAAATGGAGGGAATGGTGATTATTCACCTCCTTCACCTCCATCTTCCACCTCTTCTACCATTTCACAACCACCTCCAAATTATCCAAAATAACATGGTAAAACTCCTTTACAAACTCCTTTGCTTAAGTTTGATATTAAGTTTGTATTGCCAATGTAGAAGGGAGAGGTAAAAGCTAAGAAATTGGATAGTGGGATTCGTTAGATTGAAGTGTATTGTAGGATACAAAGGATCACAGTTGATGAAAGTAAGATTCAACTTGCTTCTTTAAGATTGGATAGTGCAACACTCATTTGGTGGGAAGCCAAAACTCAATAGGACATGAAGAAACATGGTAAATTTTTATCCTCTTGGAATGATTTCATTGTTGCAATTAAAAGGAAATTTTATCCATTAGCATACATGCAAAAAGCTATTATGGATTGGAAAAACTTTAGATAAGTTAAAGGACAAGATGTGCAAAGATTCACTCAAGAATTTAGGAGAAGAGCTTTGGTGTTGGGTATAGATTTGTCTTCTCAAGAAACTTTGCTCAAATACATTAGGGGTTTGCATAGCTACTTGAGGCATACAATACATATGTTTAACCCTTCAAATATAGATGAATTTTGTGTACAGGAAACTCATTTAGAGGAAAGAGGAAGAAATGAACCTTAAGAGGGAAGCAAGAAGTCTTTTAATAATGGAGACAAGGGAAAGAGTAAGTTTGAAGGAAATGGAAAGAAAAATGCTTCAGTCAATAAAGAGAGAGAGAAACTCTCATGTAAACATTGTTCAAAGGATGGCCATGATGAACACCATTGTTGGAAACTTCATCCTGAAAAGAGACCCAAAAAGTTCAACAACAAAGAGAAACCAAACATTGTTGCAACTGTACAACAAGATTTAGGATCTGATTCGAAAGATGAAACAAAAAACACAGCCATGGGTTTTCAAGGTAAGAATTCTATTGCAAGTACTAGATCTTCAAGTAGCAATATCCTTAATGTAACTCAACATGAAAAAGAGAGAGTAAATATTTTTCACATAAGGGTGATTTCAAAACATACCAAGATAGATACTATATTTGATACAGGATCACAAGAAAACCTCATTTCTGAAGACACTATCAAGAAACTAGATTTTGAAACTACTCCTCTTCCTAAACCACGCCCTCTAGGATGGATATGTGGCAATGCCAAATTTCATGTGACGAGAAGGTGTAAACTTAGATTTTCCATCACTGCAAACAATATAGATGAGGTAGAGCTTGATGTTATTCCATTGGATATTTGTGATATTGTGTTGGGAATCCCATATTTATATGATAGAAGATCCTTATTTCATCGTCATGAGAACAAATATCATTTGTTTAAAAATGGAGTTGAGTACATTGTTAGATCACATACAAAGAAGATGAATTTGTCACTTACAAATGATAGAAAAATGAAGAGACTAGTCAATTCTAGTAAGAACCTTGTACTTTTGATGATTAAACCCAAAGAAAATGATGAAGAATAAGTTTTCCAAGGATGTGATGCAAAGTTAAAATCTGATTTATATGAGGTTGTTAACGAAAATGTTGAGATGTTTCAGGAACCAAGGGGATTGCCTCCTAAAAGGGGTATCCAACATGAGATTCTATTGTAGAAATATGGTCATCTTCCAAACATTGACATGTGCAGGATGTTAGTCATGGAGAATGTTGAAAATAGAAAAAAAGTCCAAGAGTTGCTTGACAAAGAGGTCATCAAACCAATCACATTTCCATGCAGGTCACCAATTGTTTTTGTACCAAATAAAGATGGTATATTGTGTATGTGGGTAGATTTCAGAGCCTTGAACAAGACTACAAATATGATTGTTGAAGGATACACATGGGAGAAATCTTTGAAAGCAAATCAAGCTCCATTGCATTCCTTGACAAGCTATGTATTCCACTTGGCGATAAGGTATAAGAAAGACATTTATGACAATGTTGTTGATATGCTTACTAGGCCTATTGTTAGTGCTTCAGTTATTTTTAAGCATAATCCTATCATGCATGAGAGATATTTTGAACAATATGATTTAGATGCTGATTTCAAAAATGTTTATACAACTTTGTGTCGTACTAACCAAGTTGAAGAATTGGATTCCTATGTGCATGGTAAACTTTTGTATCTTGGCAAGCTATGTTTTTCATAGGGTGAAAGAGTCAACATGATAAGGGAAGCACATTCTTCTCTTGTTGTTGGCCATTTGGGTGTAGGAGATATGGTGGCTAGTTTGCAAAGAAAGCATCCTAAGTTTTGGGATGAGCATCTACACTACTTTCAACATGCTTATAATCGGGCTAAGCGTTCATTGACTCAAACACCTCCATTTGAAGCATGTTTTGGCTATTTTCCAAAATCTCCTTTAGATTTTATCTTTGGGAAAGATGTGGCTATTGATGGTCATAGTGATGTCGACATGGAAAAGAATTTCATTGAACAAGTTCAGTTTGTGCATCAAATGGTACCAGAACAGTTGGAGAAGAGCCAAGCCATCCAAGCCAAGTACAAGACAAGACATGACAAGTTTCGCGTTGGTCTTAAAGGCACAAATCCAAGAAAGGATAGATGGATTGAAGTTGGAAAGGTGAGGGAATGGTACCCTCATCTTCAGATTGACTAAAAGTAGTATTTTGGAGGTCCAAATCTTCCCAACGGGGAGGAGTGATCCAGGGGATCAATTTTTGCTAAAAAATCAAAGTGCTCATAATTGCTTCAAAACAGACATGTGCATAGGCCTCTTCCTCATGATCCCAATGCAACTTAAATGGTTTCAAAAGAATTTCGTATGAGTGAGATATTGTATTCTGTTAATTTTTCCAAACAGGAAAAATTTTGTTGACTGTACAGTCGATACAGTGATGATGTGGCAACTAACTGTACAATTCATAAAATGATGGCATGGAATATGATTGTATAGTCCATACGATATGACATGGCATGGTCATACAGGATGATGTGGCATGGGATGACGTAGTATGGTCATACAGGCTGATGTGGCATAGGTTGACGTGGCATGGAATGACGTGGCATATGATGACATGGCATGGGCTGACATGGCATGTTCTGGTTAGCAGGCACGTGGACCAGTTATCAAAGAACACAGGTCCTCTCTCTAGCGAATGGAGAGGTGCCACGTGGCCCGACCATGGGCTGCCACATGGCACCCCAGTTTGGTTTGCATGTGGTAAAATTTTTGTAACTCTACAGGAGTCGAACCCATGACTTTTGGGTAGGGGTAATGAGTTAACAAGGGCTAGGATACCAGCTCACCCACATGGTGTTACTTAACCATATACATTTGAATATATATTTAAGTTGAAACAAAGGTTCGGTCGACATAGTAAAGGGTTGGCAAAGGTTCGGTCGACATAGTAAAGGGTCGGGGCTAGGCCCCAACCCCCGGTTCATAACACACATCATGTGACCCTATCCTTTAACCAACATGTGGGGTTTCAAATTCTTAGCCCCAACCCCCCTGGAACATACACTACATACATCCATTCCATAGAACCTGTGGTGCGGAACAATTCCATGTGTCATACCATAAGGCTAACCAATGGCATGGGTAGTGTTAATCCTGACAGGTGCAGAACCTTGGCCACATGGCCATACCACATGACCAAAGGCATGGGACATTTCTCCACTATACGACGAGGGGGCGAGAAAAGCGCTGGGACGTGGCCATATTCCCCCCCATGCGACCAACACCTCTGCCGGCAAAAGGGGCCAGCACACTAATGGTGCAACATTTTACCACATTTCTCATAACGGTGCGATATGTTGGGTTTTTGGCCCAGTAATGTTGCAGGAGCCTGGTTGCGCATTCACAGGTGTGAATTGGTGAACTAGAGACAACAAGATTGAAGGGGAAAACTTCCAAGAGGTGTAACTTCTTCATTTTTTGGCCAAATTAGGTGGAGAAAGAGCCCAGCAAGGGGTTTTTGGATGTTCTGGAACGATTGGAGCCATCTATTTGGTATATTGAGCACTATAAATCAATGTTTTTATCACTTTGAGCAAATAATATAAAAGATCCATTGGAATTTGGATCAAGAGATGTAGCCCAAGAGAGGGGTGAACTCCTTTATCATTTGTTATGTTATGTCTTTACTGTTGGTTGTTATTTGTTGGTTATTATGTGCATATTAAGTGAGAAAACTCTTTAATTTATGTGTTTGTAACTTGATCCAATTACCCAAACACATACCATTTTTACACTTGCAATTTAAAAATATACAAGTCTTCTTCATTTTCATATCAGCTTGGAAACATTGAAAACACCATCTTGGAATCTTGTTGTGTAAAATAAACCACATACATATCTTTTTTTTCATTGGGCATTTTAATTTCCAAATAATTTTCCAACACCATACTTGTTGGTCTTCTCTTCCTTCTTCTACTAGTGTTTTGTAGCCTATTTTGGGAACACAATCTCCAACTATATTCAATGACTAGATAAATTGATCCTCTTCTTCCTTGAGCCTAACATGCTTCCTATCAAGATATATGTTTGTTGGGATAGGAATTAAACATAGAGGATAATGAATCTGAGAGAAATGGTGGTGTCTAAAGATAATGTTGCATTGAATAATGAGCACACTCCATGAGAATGGAAAATATATCTCCAAATAATGATAGATCGATCACAAGGATCATATATAAATAGGTTTTGGTCAAGGACCAAACCAATAATCTCATATGGATTTGATTGCACCTGACCATAAAACATGGATCTAGGATCCTAAGTGGACATGGTCAACCATTAATTTACTCAGTCATTGACCCAAAGAATTGGTCAACTCACTTAACCGACAAGGTGAGGTTTACAATGGAACTGCATGTTCCAACACCCCCCAGTAAACTCATCTTGGAGGAAAACAAATTCCACAACTTTCCCCCTTGAATTTTTCATGAATTCAAAATATAATCACAAGATGGTACAACAACACTCCTTAGGAAGTTTGATCACCATCAACATGGATCAAGGCGAAAAAGAAAGTCATTCATTACAAACTAGTTGGAAAATATGTTGTCTAAACATGGTCCCAATCGGTTAGTCGACTAGACAAAAAGACAACACAATCCAGTTGATGAGTCAACTAGACAAGAAAACACACCAATGTAATCAGTTTCTATCAATCCAATAGTCTCTACCAAGCTAGATAGTCTTTGCATAAGGTACAATAAGAATAATTCCATCTATCAACAACATAATCGAACATGGTTCAGTCAGTCTTAGCAAATCCAAGCACATCAGTTGAGTTTACACATCAACAACTTGAATCGATCCTCGTTTAAACACAGTTGAGGGATCAAAGTATCAACAATTGATCTTTGTCGAAACATCATTCGACAAACAATAGATAGTTTAAAAATATGTAGTGGAAAACTTCTAGTCCACTGCCATCTCTCGTTGAGTCTTAGTCAACCAATATCCCAATCGAACTCTAGTCAACTGTTAAGTTGGGTCGATCATGTGGTTTACCTATGCAAATAAATAAATAATGAAGAGGAATGTTGTATGACTATACAACCGATGAAACACAATGGTAGGAACTCCTCAAACATTTGGTTATATGCACCCATGACCAGTCATCAATCCAACCATATTCTATCCTAGTAGTCGATACGGGTCCACGGTTTTGTATTTCACATCTCTTATGCAAATATAAAAAAGCATACTTATCATTCCTTCGATTTCTATGGTGAGTATGACCAAAAGGCACATAGTTCTATGTTGGATGATCAAGATATATAGGGTTAGGGTATGGTGTACTCTCAAGATTAGGACAACCTAGTATATCAGAAACAACAACATTATAATCTTTTGGAACAATTGGTTCAATACAATTAAGAGTATATTTATCTTCTAACAAATTAGTCTGAACTCCATCTGCAACAAATGAAAATTCCCTGGTTGCAACAAAGGCAGGTGTAGGTAAGGAGGAAACAAAAACATCATATCCAATACATGTTCTTGGTGATTTCATCTTAGGCGTAATAGGACAAACAATACCTTGTCTATTCTTCCCAAGTCCTCCTTCAGTGTATCCCATATTGCAGAGTAGTTGGGACCCTATCCCTATAGTGTGTTTTTAAAAGCTAGGAGAAACAACACAATCATTGGTGTTAATGCATAAATCAACAACATCTTTCTTACAAAGAGCATCAAGAGAAGAAATGGGTGATCACGACAACTCAACAACATCAATATTCTTCTCAAAATTCTTCTCAGCATTATGAAATCAGTAAACTTGTTCTTCAAGGTTCTATTTGTAGTCCTACAAGCCCTGAATAGTCTCATCCTTCGTAATCAACTTCAACAATATGGCATCATAATATTCCTTTAATTCCTGATATTCATCAAATACATGGTTGCTATCTTCTTGAAGAGGAGCAACTTCTTCACAAAGCTCATCGATAGATTACTATAAGTAGGAAACCTCATGAGTCAGTTGGGAATTTGTTTATGTCAGTTGGTTGACTGCCATGCCCAGGGAAGTGTGAGGAAGAGCTTTCACTTCTTCTTCCAATTCTTCACGAAGGTCAAACTTGTCCTAAAATTCATTGGCACGAGTTTGGAAAAATATTTCCATGGTGTTCCCCATGACAGTAACCCTCCTGGATTTCTTAGCCATGACAGTCTAGAACATGTTTTCTATAGTGTTCAACTGAATTTTCAATTGTGCATTTTTTTTCTTCAAGACAACATTTTCTTCATGAGAAAGAGTTTTCACTTCCTTCTCAATACTGACAACAAGCTCTGATTTATTTCCAAATTCATCAACCAGATCCTGAACAATGGTTTCCATTGTCTGTTCTAGATAAAAAAAAAAATCCTAGATTTCTCATCAAAATGCTATAAAAGGATGGTTTGAAAAAGGGAAACCTCATCTTTTAACAAGGTATGGGTTATCTCAAGTTCACTTCTCAAGCATTGATTCTCAGTCTACAATTGTGTAATCAATTTTTTCAGGTCGATGACCTCTGCATGAAGTCGGTTGTGATATTCTTCCAAGGCAATGGCCTTTTTCTCATGAATATCTTGTAATTTATTAAGAACCAAAACTTCATCTTCATCCAACATCCCCATCATTGATAGAGAGAAATAATCAAGGCAACAAATCCTCAAATAATGGTTTGAAAGGGAAGGTGATAACAACTTCACCAGTCAACTTACACCAAGTTGATTTTATGGTATATTTCCCAAGGGACCAATGCCAATGTTGGTCGTGACCTCACAAAGAATACACCAATTGACAAATGTATACAAAATGTGTGATGATATGACACTAGTAGCTCAACAAGGATGTGGAACCATAAGAGTTCACATATCTGTCCATCCACCAATCAAAAGATCTCAATCTAGTTGGTGCTAAATTGATAAAAAATTCAACAAGAAGCAAGTCAAAGTCAAAATTGTTTTGATGATGTTGAGTCTAGATAGATTTAGTCAAGTTGAGATAGGCATCCATGCAATTTTGGTCGAGTGATCATCCAATCGAAAAAGTGCATCTATAAGAAACTCTTACTTGGTGCACCATATGATTCAAAAGGTTGGTGTATCCCCATTCAAGTATGGTCGAGTAGAGAGTGGAATTCGATGGTGCATCCAAGTCGAACCTCCTTTCAGTTTGCAGTGAGAATAGTCGGGTCATGATAAGGGATTAAATCCATGAGGGTTTGTTGGAGTCTGCCTTCACGTCAGGTTCATGAGTCAAGGATTTCACTAGTCGAGGGTTTCGGTCCACAAGTCGAGTCGAATCTGGTTGGTCAAATCTCTTGTATCCAAACAATGAGTGGAGGTCAAGCAGATCTTAATCGATGTCAAGCGCTCTAGTCTATTCAAACAATGGGTTGAGTAGATTAAGTCGAACCTTCCAATGGGAAAGTCGAACCAAGTGTTAGAACCTATTCCAATCAAAAAACGATGGATGAAAAAAAAACATCTTGGGAAAAGAAACCAACAAAGGTTTGAACATTCATTTTCGGGAAATAGACCAAATCGATCCAACTTTTAAATCTTAGTCAGTGGAGGGCATAAACAAGAACGCATAGAAAAAAGAGGGTTTCACGGATCAATAACTCATGACGGGAAAAATATATATTGGCAATTCGTCTTCAGTTTAGAACAACTGGGTTACAACTTCACCACTATCTCAATCCCATTTCCGTTCTTTGCAAACTTGAGATCAAAACTTACCACTCTGATACCATGTTGGGACGGGCGTTAATCACAGAGGAGAATATATATGAGAGTAGTGGTGGTTTCCAAAGACACTGTTGCATGGAAGCACGAGCACACTCCATGAGAGCGGAAAATAGATCTCCTAATGATGATAGACTGATCATAAGGATCGTTTATAACTAGGTTTCGGTCAAGGACCAAAACAATAATCTTGGGTGGAGTCAGTTGCACATGTCTAGAAAACGTGGATCTAGGATCGTAAGTGGACATGGTCAACCATTAATTTAGTCGAGTGTCGACCCAAGGAATTGGTTGACCCACTTAACCATCAAGGTGAGGTTAACGATGGAATCACATGTTCCGACACTATGTATCTTTTCCATTCTTCTAGATACTCAACCCCCAAACCAATTTCTTCCCATGATAACCATTGATGGTGCCAAGTAGTGGACCTTGCCTAGTTTGCAACCTGTCTAAGATTAAAATAACCTTTATTTATTAACTTTTGAATCACTTGAAAGATAATTCTTTGCATATTTTTGCTCCCTACCGAGGGATTGAGGCTAATTTTCACTTTATCCTCTTTTTCCAATTTGTGAAATCGACCAATTGCCAACCAGATGGAAACCATAGATAATAGCTTTCCAGATTATTGAGATATTATTTTTCCATTTAAGGGGATTTATGATCCAATCCTCCACTATATTAGGGGCTATATACTTAGCTCTTACTACATGAACCCACAAACCAATATAAACTTTCTACAGATGTTACTGTATAATTGTGAAAAAGATCTATGTGCAAATTTCTTAAGGAAATATACAAGGTAGTTGTGTTAGTAAATATGGTTAACAAATTATTAAGCAAATGAATTACAATGGAGACAAATTGCATATTTATACAAGTTGTGTTAATTGGTAAAGTCTACGGAGGTATACATACCCTAACCCCCTTTGGATTTGAACTTGTGACCTTTTAGGAGGAAACACATGTTCTTAACCATAAGGCTCACTCAAGATGTATTACAATCGATTAGAAAATGATTAAGAAAATGAATTACAATCGAGACAAATCATAAATATAAAATAAAATGATTGATATCGTATGTTACACTCTTAACGATTGTTTTTATGGATCATTATTATTTTATTGCATAAAAAATGTTAATTTAGGGAAATTTTAATTAAAATTATTTTAATTATTATTTTTTAATTAAAATTGATGTTGATTAAGTAGAATTTGATTAATTGATGTAGATTCTAGATTAAGACAAATTTATCTTAATTTGAGATATTTAAAATATATTAAATATCATAAGAAATTAAAAAAATTAAATTGCAAATCTCTTCGTGTTAAAAAAAATTAAAAAATAGAGTTAAAATAAATATAATATAGTATAAAACGAAGATAAATTTAAGATAATGTATATGGTAATTAATGTTTGATATTATTTTCTTAATTTTTAATGTTATGAATTCTATTGTTTTAAATAGATATTATATTTTCATTGTTTTTAATGTTTTATGTCACATGTAGATAAGGATATAATGATAGATAAGGAGGTTGTACATCTCCCTCACATTGATTGTAAAATACATTTTATTTAATAAAAGTATTAAATTTGTTTTTTATATTTATTTTTCTAATTATTGAAATATTAAAATTTCTTCTCCACATAGTATAGTTGATATAAATCGAAGCAAATAACTTGACATTGATATAAAAACTAATCTAATACTAACACATAGATAAAGTAAAATTAAGTTAGTACACTTGAATATTGTAGGAATAGACATCCCCACCCTAGTAACAATGGTCCCAATTGTATCAAGGTTCAAACAAATAACTTGACATTGATATAAAAACTAATCTAGTACCAACACATAGATAAAGTAAAATTAAATTGGTACACTTGAATGTTGTGGGAATAGACATCCCCACACTAATAACAGTGGTCCCAATTATGTTAGGGTTCAAGCAAATAACTTGGCATTGATATAAAAGCTAATCTAGCACCAACATAGAGATGAAGTAAAATTAAGTTGGTACACTTGAATGCTCTTGAATGTTGTGGGAATAGACATCCCCATCCTAGTTATAATGGTCCCAATTGTATCAAGGTTCCTTCATTATATGTAAAGGTTCCTTCATTATATGTAATGGTTCTTATAAAAGATTAATCCCCATTACACAATGGCTATAAATTTGGGTCTTTTGATGTGCAAAAGGATTAATCCCCATTACCTATAAATTTGGGTCTTTAGATGGGCAAAAGGATTAATCCCCACTACACAATGGGGAAAAAATTGGATTTTTTTATGGGCAAGTGGAATTTATATATTTACTTGTTCTATCATAAATATTAATTATAAATATATGGACATCCACATACATACACATGATTATGTCTGACACAATATCTACATACACATGATTGCCCACATTTCAAGGCTAGACATGATGGAGAAGAAGAGTGGGAATAATCCCATAACATTGTTAGTGTTACCCCATAACACGCCTTCACCTCAATCTTTGTCTAGCAACAATCCATTCACAACCCCCTTCCCCCTTTCTATCGAAGGTCGAGTTGGCCCACTACCACTGACAATTCCATTACCACTTTGATTTCGTTGACAAAAAATATGGAAAACTTGGATAGTGTTAAACACATCCCTTATCATTAAACCAAACGACAAAACCCCTTCCTCATCATCCCGTTTCTTGCATTGGTGATGGATGGATTCCACTGATGGCATCCATCAATCATCTTCAGTGTCCACATTTATTTTGCTCAATTCATTCAACATTTGTATCTACCTTTATTTTTTGCTTCCTTCATTCAAGATTGGTATCTAACTTTCTTTTTTTAAATATCATTTAGGTAGCAAAGACCACGTTTTTCTAAATTCATTTGAGATTTGTATTGACTTTATTTTTAATGTCATTTAGGTGGAAAAGACAAAGTTGAAAATATAAATGATGTAACATTCTATCAACCTCAGCAGGATATCCATTAACATCATTTGAAAAAATAATATTTATCAAATATTGAAATTTTATTTTTCCTAAATATTTGAGCTTACTTATAAAAGATTGTTCCCCATTACATTCACACTATACGTTTGGGTCTATAGGCTCGCAACTAGAAATTATATATTTACTTGTTCCATCATTAATATTAATTATAGGGATGTGGACATCCACCACCCACCAACGAAAAGGGAAGTTGAAAGTCTAGGGAAGGGATCGGGTGAGCATGTATTTCTACCCACTTCTCATCATTGATGCCCCACCCCATTCCAAATCCCAATAACGAACACAAATGGCTTCCTTAATTGTTTGTTTGTAGTTATGTTGTGTCAATTATGTCTGCTTCAATATCCACATACACATGATTGACCACATTTCAAGGGTGGACATGATGGAAAACAAGATTGAGAATATTCCCCATAGCATGCCTTCACTCAATTCATTCATTCAAGATATGTATCTACCTTTATTTTTTTGCTCAATTCATTCAAGATTGGTATCTCACTTTATTTTTAAATGCCATTTAGGTAGCAAACACCACGTTTTTCTAAATTCATTTGAAATTTGGATTGAGTTTATTTTTAATGTCATTTAGGGTATCAGTGACTTTAAAATATAAAGGATTTAACATTCTATAAACCTCAATAGGGTATTCATTAACATCATTTAAAAGGATAATCTTTATCAAATATTAAAATATTTTTTCATAAAACTAATAAAACATCTAAAATTTTATTATATATAATTTTAAAGCATTTTCAATCATATATATATAAAGTTTGAAACCTCATTATTTTATTCAATGAACTTTGAAAGCCACATCAAATTAATGGAAAAAATCGTGTTAGATAGTGGATACATTACTTCACATACACCTTCCTTCCCGCAACAAGAAGTACTTGACACGTTGGATACGTAATGGGAACGAATTATCAATCATCCGTCAACCTTTTGGCTAGAGCAGGTAGGATAATAACAACGTGCATAAGAAATCCAAGACTAATACATTAGGGATTAATACTTGAGATTTTCCCATGGGAGAATTCACTTTGCGTCTCAACAAAAGAATTGTCTTCGTTGCAGCCTTGCAGTTTCAAGTATATGGTTTCTATTCTATTGGTGGGACTAACTCTATGTACACATCACTGGATTCGTCATGGTCAAGTCTATGAACTGGGGAAAGAGCGAAACTTGAGGATTTTGGACCAATATCAGACTCATTTCCTTTACCCAACAACAATTTGCAAGCTTGTTTAGGAAGAATTTTCTCTGGAAGCTTTAGAACAGAGGTAACCGGTGCTGAATTTAGGACATACTCATGAAGGACATTGTATGGGATGTGAAGTTGAGATAAAAAGGCAAATGCAGATTTAGGAAGCCTTAAATTAGTAAAACAAGGTGTTATCCCTCGAGATGTTCTAGGCCGTAAATAAAACTATGTCGAGGCACCCCAGGGGCTAAGACCTAGAGCGAGTCTTAAAGTCATGTTGATTAACATCAGAAATTATGCAATTTTTTGGGTAAGTTTCTCTCTCTCTCTCTCTCTCTTATAAAACTCTCGGCCCTCAAACATTATTAAAACCAATACCAAAACATTCAACGTGAAGAGGCATGTGTCCATGATTGCTTTAGATAATTTGATTTAAGTTTGAGAAGGGGCGAATTCAGAAGAAATACAAAATAGACATGTGAGGCAGATTTAAGGTGAATCTCTCAGCCTATGGACAGAATAACGTACTGAGCAGTTAAGAATTAAGTAGCTCTAACAGATATACGAGATCATTAAACCATGCATCAAATAGTAAACATTTTCATATACTCAAATCCATGGAGGTACCCTATACACATCATTAAATACATGAAAAAATGACATGAAGTGGTCATACATTCATAGGAAATCACTTCAGTATCATAAGATAAACAACACGCAGTAACATTATACATGTCATAAAATTTTCTACTCGAGATTTTATTGATGGGGATCTGATACAAGAAGCCATGAAATGAGAGGGATGGATTTTACAAGAGCACATACACAGAAAGAAGCACAGAGTAAAGAATAATGCGGGGGATAAATCTCTTGCATCCTACAACCTTCAAAATCGGTCTATATCTGAGGGGATCTTCGATCAAACAACTCGAGTATAAGATGCTCTTAAATTCCCCAAAGTGTCGACCCTAAAATAAGCTCCTTTTGTCGATTTATAATTGCTCTTACTTGAGAGAAAACCACTTGCTCGGACCAATACTGCTTCTTGAAAATTGATTTCATCTTGTAAGGATCTTGATATCATGCCTAGTTTTCTAATCGTTTTCATCTTCTCCACTCATTTTACCATATTTTACTAGAAAGAAACCAACTTCTATGGCCATATGAGCCTTGTTGATATTGTTGTTGGGTGTGTTCTCCTCACCCAATTGAGCCTTGGCTCGAGTACTTTTAGGTGTCTTAATTGATGCCCATCATTGCATCATAATCCTTTTACCTCAACTACTAAGATGGCATGCTAAATGCTTCCTTCTCACTGACAGTGCTCGATAACATTAGGTACAATGGACCAAGTCATTCTATCCTCTACTTCGAGCTTCTCCAGTGCATTGACAGGATTGGCCAATACTCTTTAGGGTGGACTCCTGAATGCCACTTTTCCTTCAAGATCACGCTAATGATACCAGAGAGGGGAATTCTTTTCATAGTAAAGAAAAGAAAACACTGTCCCAACATATGTAGCTAAGGTGGTTCATAACCCACTCTTGAATGGAGGATTAATGCAGGTGGGTCGTCATTTGAAACACTTGGCATCTGAGTAACTCACCTTTAGAACCCAAATCACTCGTAGATGAGTGGATTGTGATCTCCTTCACTTTATCTTATAAGAACCTGACACATGTTTGAGCATGTAGCTAATGAGAGACAATGATTTGCTATGCTTGATATGATTTATGAAAATCTCGGGCTTTCATGAATGCACATGTCTAGGTGATGATTATTGGTCCATGTCAAGCCGTAGGCATGGGTATGATGATGGGTGAAGGATGGAAAATGTGATACTAGATATCATGTTATATGTCACATATTTTCCAACTGATTTGGTAGGATGTCAGCGAATCTTCCCACTCACCTGAAACATTCTCCCTCAATGCCCCTATTTGAATACACGCATTATTTTCCCTATGGTTCGGGGCCTTTTGAAATTTGGGGAAAAATGCACAAAATTTGGATGACATTAGCATGAATACATGGATACATGACAACTTAGAATTGTTGCATGTGAGCACTGAATTGTCCTTCGGTCTTGGTATATGTATGGACGAGTTCGATATGATGACCAAAAACTCTGGTGGGCCTCCTCACCACAGGTGGCGACCTCTAAAAAGCTTAAAAAATACACATCGTTGACTTGTTTAGTCTTTCTAGGTTTCCTCAGTGTCTAGGTGGACTACCATGTTGGCTTTAGGTGGCACTATATGAACGATCAGATAGGTGGTGAGTTGGATAATGTGTAATCCTGGTTGGATCAAAATACCACTTTCATGACCCTAGGGGAGTGGGCAGGAATATGGTTTTTGAGCCAGTCAATATGCCCCAAAGGAATAAAATCCTTGGTTTGAATCACGCATAGGAAGGCTTGATCAGGGGGGTGAAATACCTCTTCTAAGAGAAAAAGTGCTCGATGATGGAGTGCATTCCATGGGCAATCAGGGGTAGTCAGTTCCTCGAAGATATCTTCGTCGCAGTGAAACTTGCGAGAATACAGAGGATCCTGGGAGATGGTAGGGGGGACCGTCAAAGGAGAAGTGTCATTGGTCTCAAGGGATGAGGACGTAGAAGGGATACTGTGTGTGAGGTGTGATGGATTGCTGGACATAAACCAAATTTCAAGACACTGTGGATGGTATGTCATTCACTCGGGGTTTGACGAAGAAATATATCGAATGACAGTAATGTGAGAGTCAGTGGGGAGTGCTTGAGAGGGCGCAGGCCGAGATGTGGGGCATACTACGACTAATGTTTGGCGGAATTGAGGTAGAGTTGGGCAGTGATGAGTATAATGGCCATATTCTGAGCATATGGCACAAGCGAAATTGGTTTGTAACCCTTTCTTGCATGTGGTGGAGGAATCTATAGTTGCAGTGGATGTACTTGATGGAGTGGCAAGAAATGGGGTTGTTTTAGGGAGTTGTATGAGATTGCGTAACTTGGGAAGAGTAGGACATCTATTAGTGGGGTGTCCTTCTCTTTCGCATAGTGTGAAAGGAGGTTGAGTTCAGGGAGGAAGTGGATATATGGGCTCATTATTCCTTCGTCTTCCCTCGGTAGTGGTGATGTTGCCACTAGGTGGGGGTGGGGGTGGTGTGGTAGGAGCCTATATTGGGATCTGCATTGGTAATCCCTCTGTTTGAGGAAGGAGAGATGGTGAAGGAACCATAGAGGGTGGGTGGAGATACCATACATGGATGGCGAGCACCATGTTAGGAAGGGTGAGGGTAGCAGCTACCTGGAATGATTGGACTCTAGGTGGGGCATAAAAAAAGGGGGATTTCGGTAATGGATTGGGGAACTGTCCCCCAAACTAGTATTTTCCCTTAGAGGGGGGGAATATGAGATAAGTAGTGTGGTGGTGGTTTCAAGGAATTCCCGAGGTATTAGTTCTCCTACTAGTGGGACTTTGATGTGGGGAGGTGCCTCAATAAGAGGAGTATTGTCTCTGACATTTGTTCTGTTAGAAGAAACTATACACACTTCTGCTGAAATAGATGGGTTGAGGAGAGGAGGTTCTCCATGATAAGTTCCTAATAAGGATGGGTCTTTGAATATTCCAGGGCCAATTTCGATGAATGGAAAAGTGTCTGAGCTAGAATGGACAAGAAGGAGGATGTTATCAATGTTGGCGGAATGATTAGTCTTGTAATGTGTAACTTGGTCGATGGTGACGATTTTCCCATTATGGGGGAACATCATCATACAAAACAAAGAAGAGGCTATTGCCTTCATAGAATACATGTAGCTACGTGCAAACAAGATATTGTAATCAAGTGGGGCATCGATAAATTCAATGTCAATTAGGATGGTTTTTCCCCCGATTTCTATGGGGAAATTTTGGAAGATCCCTTCAGGGGATGATGGGCAACCGTCATAAGCTCTCAGGGTGATGGCAGATGGTACTATCTTAGGTGACCCAAGTTTCTGCCATACTAATTTGGACATGATGCATGTGGATGCACCTTCATCAATGATGCACCGATGCACTATGATGTTTCGGATCTTAACTGGTATCTGAAAAGATACCAAAGTGGGGAGGCATGGTTCTCCGCTATCTAAATCAAAGGTAATTAGTCTAGTATCAGCTGGTTCGACTACCCCCAAGGCGGAGATCAAGGATTTGTGTTGTGATGGATAGGTTTGGAGGACCTCCAACACAGACATGGTTGTGGGAGACTATGCTAAGTCATCAATCGAACTGTAGTTAAGGGATGCCCTAGCATGAGGGTTATGTACATTCTGTCATAAAGGCATGTGGGGTATACAGGTGTTTGGTTTCGTGTTAGGGAGTGGGATCATCAATGGTTTTCCTATTGTAGCTGGAGTTGTTTTTGAGGTGGTTGGTGTAGATTCAGGAGGCATGCTATATAGATGACTACATGTTCGCAGAATAATCTCTTCTTCGCTGGTGTGGAGGATATTGCGATTGATTGGATTTCTGGTTTGATGGGGACCATGGTTTTTATATTTCCCTATTTGTGGTGGGAAGAGGTTATCTCTTGTTGTGTATTCATCACACCTTAGTGTGGAATGGGGCTTTTCAAAACTACTGAAGGTAGAGGTTGAAAATCATGTTGTGGGGCCTGCTGAGGGGCATGTGGTGTCGAATGGCATTGTGTGTTCATGGATTCTTTCATCCGCTTGTAATCAGAAATTTGGGAGCAGTGGTGAGTGTAATGTCCATACTCACCACATAGAGCACAAGGGAAGTTAGTTCTAATATTGTTGTTCTTACCTTGTCGTGGTTGGTTGTTATTGTTTCCCCCTTGGGGGTTTTGGTTGCCTTGATTCTGGTTTCCCCCAGCAGGACGGTTTTTTTGGGAGTTATTTCCTCCTGGTACCAGGTTGTTATTGTTTTGATTTTTTCCTTTCTTCTTGGAATTATTCAGCTGATGAGATGGCTTTTTCGTATTCAACTATTCAAAATCATGAACTTGTTGAATGGGAGAGGGTTGAAAAAAGTTAACGTCGACATGTGGTTGTCCCGGTGGAGGAGAAACCGGCTGGGTGGGACCAGAAAATGGAAAATATGGATTGTTTTATGGAGACAATTCATACGACGTATAAGAATTTGAATTACTTCCACTAGTATTGTTGGGGTTATATACGGGGGTTGGGAGTGGACCCATACTTGATTGAGAGACAAGATGCATCTGGGGTACCAGTGGGGGTCCCCCCAATGGCTGAGGGAAAACAACATGATATAATTGTTGGTGAGTGAGAGGAGGGTAATAAGACGTCCCTCCATATGGTTGATGATATTGATTTACACCATAGGTAGGAGATGGGTGGCTATAAGGGTTGAGGTGTGTCATAGAACCAATCAACCCATTTGTAGCATGGGAAACCCCGGGTTTGTCCTAGCCAAATGGTAGGGGTCTGGGTGCATCAAGAAATATTGTGTACAAGTAACTTGACTAGGAATATATGAGGTTGAATTGTTGGGCCTTGCTGATGGCTTTCTCCTCTGATTGGGGAAAAGTGGATGCTACATCCTTGGCAATCACAAGGATGAGCGATATAAGAAACCAATCGAGACGTTGTTCTTTGGTGGTTTCTTCTTTACACAAACTACGTCACTGACGACATTCATATATGTGGTCAAAGATATGGATAGAAGTGATTTGTTTGAACTCGGAGAGAAGTTCTAAGGCAGTCTCATGGTGAATTGGTAATTGGAAAAAGGACAAAAATGCTTTGGCCAATGATTCAAAGGTCACATGAGACCCTGATTTTTCGTCCACATACCATTTGGTTGATGAACCAATGAGGGTTCGTTGAAATAAACTTAAATGGATGAATAATCCATGATATTGTTTGAAGAGAACCATAAGTGGAAGGTCATAACATGGTTGGCGGGGTCTTCCCCTGGTTTTCCTTCAAACTTTGGAATGTATGAAGGCAATTTGGTAGGCATATTGGGCCAAGTGGCATCGTGTAAAATGGGGTCATTCGTGAGTTTGGTTAAATTAGGAATGTTGAGGGATTCCAAGTATGGAAAAGGGGAATTTGGCAGAGGATTAGTTCCAACCATTGTGTGTGTAGGTAGTGGACCTATCCCTTGAGAGGGATTTGGTGGGTTTGTACTTCTTCTCTGAGAAGAAGTTTGACCCCCGCCTCCTTGTGAAGGAGAACCAATAGATGGATTTCCTTGGGTACTTGACCCAAGCAAAGTGGAACCAAGTAAATCCGATCACAAAACAGTAGCACTCACTGGGGTGTGATATGGTTGAGATGGTGAGTTGGCGAGACTAGGGACTCCTACTGCAATAGGAAGGAGATTCTGCAAGCATCTAGAACGACGGGGATTTTGTGGTTCCCCTATGGGCGACTAAAAAAGTGAATGTGTGCAAATGGTGACAAGAGAGAAATAAATGAATGAGAGATTTGTATATTTTTGACCTTCACAAAATAGTATAACTCGCAATTGTATGTAATCAAATGAACATCATACATAAATCAACTATAAACTAAACAAGCATGTGGATAGGTGGATTTTGTCCGCGTAGGGGAAAAAAAAAACAAATGCTTGTGTCCTAAAATAACTATCGTCCTTCCTCTCGATTTAACACTGGGCCTTCCAATATCACTCGACAGTGGGGTATGAATCCATCGGAAGAGGAACTAGTGAAGGTTGAAGTAGTCATTTCTAATGAGGGGTAGAGGGTGCATATCCCGAAAGAGCTGGCGATATTTCCCAATAGCCACACAAAATCTGACTAAGATGTGATTGCAGCCCACAATCGCCACCTGGGAAGATATCCTATGTTTGGCCACTAAGTACCTCGGTCAAAGTGCAACATTTAGATTTTCAACCTAAATAACTGGTCATAGGATGGATACCCTTACAAGAGTTGGGTGACTCAAGAAGGGATGCGTAGAAAAATCAGACCTCATTCTTAGACCCTTCATGGGTATCTCCCTGCCTTATGGTATAGGAACACTTGACTTGGAGGATTTGAAAGATCCCTATTCTCAACTTCTATTGTTTCAAAATGTGATAACTTGATAATAGGGGGTTATTTGGATGCCTGCCCTTGAGATCCTACCTAGACTAAAACATTTCTTTTGGGTACCTCCTATGGAGGAAAATTTAGTGTGTTCTTAGAATTTTTTTAGATCGAGTCGACTGAGAGATTGGGGTCATGGACCAACCTCATTTGAATTAAATTGGTGTGGATAATTTCTAAAGAAGTATTCGGATCTTTCAGAGTTCCTTTTGAAGTACTTTGTGGGTACTTGAAAAAAGAAAACTTACTTCGACCTCCATTATTCTAATAGAAATTATGTGTTTGATGAGTGGCTTCATGTGAAATAAAGTGAAAAGTGTGCAAAATATTTTAATAATTTAAGTGTAAGATTGCAACATGCAGACTTCCTGTGGTCCTTACAAATCTTCGTACCTAGTTTACTAAGTTCTTTGGCACAACCTTGCAGAATATTTAAATCCCTAGAGAACTATCAATGTGGACATATGGGTCCTTACTTGATCCTTTAAATTCCCTAGAATGTTGTCCATATTAGAAAAGATTTTAAAACTATCCTAGGATTGTAGACATGTGGGCATGTATGGCCCCGTTATTTGATGTTTTAAACTTTCCTAGAGTGTTGTCTATACTAAGAAAACATTTTGAAACTATCCTAATATTGTAAACATGTGGGCATGTATGGGCCCTTACAAAGCTTTTAAGATAATTTTCAAAACTAAGAGGTACCCAAAGGGGGTTTTTGTCCTCACCTAATTATTTAAGGGAGATGAAATTTCCTTTTAATCACCTTTTCTAATTCCTGAGATCACACTTGGATGCGGGGGAAGAGCATAATTGGGGGTTAAAATTGATTTCTAGTCCCAAATTATTTGATTGTGTTTGAAAAAGCAATAACCTTAACTCAAAGTTTTAAATTCCAAATGAGCCATCCATGTGGCAACAAAGAAAATAAAAGAATTTTGATTCTTTTTATCCCTATGTGCTTATGTTAGATAAACTTGTTTGTGAGAAAGGACTCTAAGTGAAGTGTGATTTCTTTACAAAGTGCAAGAAATTAAAATCTGAAGGCAAGGGGCCTTCAAACCACTCAGAAAACCCTTACAATTTGCAAAAAATTGAACTTGTGCGCGGGATATAGTTCTGTCAAGTGTGCCAAGTGTAAAAAATGTGCATAATGCATGGGTTTATGAAGGTTCTTATGCACACAGAGCGTAAAGTGCGGAGAATATGCATATGTGTTCTTTGAAAGATGCACACTTCCTGTCATGTGTCGGGAAAGAAATTTCAAAATGAAATTCTCTTGCCTTAGCTCTGAATTTTGAATTTGGAAGACTGGACTAGGCTGGTTTTGGTACCTGCATAGCCAAACAATTATAAAGAAGTTCTCTCAAGACTTAAATAGGGAGGAATTTGATTTGCATCCCTAGTATGGTCGCCATTCTGTTGTGTTGGTTTTTCCACATGGGTGAGAAAAAACACAACATTTACTTGCCTAGTTAAGTCAGCTAAACAAGACAGAGGTTTGTGAGTTGATCAGATAACCAAATACACATGAAACAAGAAAATAAAAATAAAAACAAAAGGAAATAAATGTTAGGGAACCTTGCAAGAACTAAAACCATGAAAACAAAAAATGAAAATTATATAGCTACCAATGGATCAATGTATTGATAGGCTAACACCGTAGAAAAAGGTAGGGACTTATGAATACCCCCTTCGTCCTTGGGAGGGCTCTTGAGTTCCCTACTAGAGATCTCTTCTCTTCATACACTGGCAAGTAATGATGGTGAAGAAATACAATGCCAATCCTCTCAATAGGTGAGTGGAATGGCCCTTGCTATAGTTCTTGAATGATTCAAAGAAAAAAGAGGATTCTCCAAGAGGAATTCATGCAACATAACAATACCTTGAAGTTCTTATTTTCTTAGCACACCCATGGCATATATTTATAGTGTCCATTCATGGCAAGATATAACTAGTTCATGATGTGAACAAGGGGCCTTTTAAGGAACTTCCTAGCCCTTGACCAACCTCTAAGCTAGATTTCGCTCAGATATGAGTGTCAAATCATGTTGGAAGTCGGACTGGAAATGGTTGAGAGGTCGACAAGATTCATAAATGCGTTGTTCATGAGAAGTGTGCAGATTTTCTCATAGACAGTCATGTATCTTGCACATTGTGCGCACAGTGTGCTCTTAGGGACGTGTTAGCCCGCACATTCTATGAACAGTGCACACACTTCCTTTGGTGAATTTGTGCGCTTTGATTTATGAACCAAGTGTATAGTTTTATGCCTTTTTGATGGATTTTGATGTTGTAGGTGTACTGATTGTTGTTGGAATTGATGTCTTTCTTCAACCGTTGTTTGTAATGTTGAGGACGATTTTTCGGTGATAAAAACCATCAACCAGTTGTATCACCTAGAGTACACCAAATTTTCATGGCTTGACCAAACCCAAGCCAAGAACCTTAGATTATGCAAAATGTTGAAGTGCTTGTTTCACTATAGATGATGTTGCATCATTTTCACCCAATGGTAGGAAACATTCTGTCACCTACCCCAAGTCATTCACACTTGAAAAATTGACTATCCAATGTAATACCATGCTATCATCCATCTATAAGAACCTATGATAATCATGTGAATATCATGTACCTAGTGGAAACAAGATTTCACATACCTTCATTACACTCATCAACATTGTTTCCTTTCCTTGGATAACACCTTGTTTTCCAAATTTCTAGATTGTTACATCCTTCACCAAGATTGTATTGAAACATATTATTAGTCATCCACCCTTACTAGACTGTACATCCTTGGTCCTCCTAGTCCACACTAAACTAGTACATTTTCTTAACAATCTCATGAATCACCATGAGTCAGTCATTAAGGCTACAAAACATATAGACTCATCATTCACCCTTAGGAAATTTTTATTAGCAAATCATTCATCATGCCACTTCCAATGGCACCTCAAGTAAGGTCCTTACAATCTCCCTCACTTGAATTATTGATTTCCATGTCAATGTGGCTCCATAGAATCCTCCAATGAAGGGGTTTTGGTGGTGAAGAGACACATCTACAATTTCCACATTCAAACTTGGCTCTAATACCATTTTTCATGGGGATAGACTTTTCATTCCATTTTAAAATTCCATATCACTCAATAAACCTAATCATCATGTAGCACCAATGTGACCTTACTAGTTGGGAATGATCATCGATCACTTGTATCACCTAGACTACACCTAATTGACATGTCATGAACAAACCCAATCTAGACACCTTAGAGTATGTGGAATTTCAAAGTTCTCATTTCACCATAGACAATGTTGCTTCATCACCACCCAACCTTCTACCACCTCCATCAATCCATTCACACTTGAACAACCAACTACCCAATGTAAAATCATGCTATCATCCATCTATGCTAACCCATGATAGTCCTCTTAAGATCATGTCCTTGGTGGAAAAAGAATTTCAGATGCCTTCAATATAGTAATCAACAATGCTTCCTTGCCATTGATAACACACTAAATACCACATTTCCATCTCACATTATCCTCTCCCAGGATTTCATTACAACATCTCGTCAGTCATCCACCCCTACTAGGCTAGACATCCTTTGTTTAAATCCTTACTCTGACACCTTATAATTATCTTGTTATCTAGTGGTTTCCTTACTGTAAATAAAATTGGAATCTCACAAAACAACATACACTTACTGGAATATTCAACTCAAATAAAGATAGCAGAAACAATACTACAAACCAAAAATATCAACCATAATACATAAAGATATTATTCCCATCAACTAATCTTATCATTCAAATAAATTCAAATCTTACAAGGGATCCAATATATGGGAAAATGGCCCATAAAGAAATACAAAAAAAATCGAATATTACTTACAAACTCTAGAAATATCTTGCGTTGTTGTACGAACTTTTACTTTCACACTTCCCGAGATGTATGAAAATTTCCTTAAGCGAACACACGTATATGTGTCTGTCTCCACTAAGACCCATGTACATACACTCAAATACTATACATAACTTTGTACAATGTGTTAGAACTAGAAGTCACCTCCATATGGCGTTGGAGGTAATCCTAGTACCCATCAGAGTTTTATGTCAAAGGTTGGTTTTAAAGAGGTCAAATGGGCGCAGACTAAAGATGATATAGTTTTAACTCATAAAACTGGACTGGTATGCACCTGTAGGTGAATTATTTATTAACTTCAGTCAGTAAGTTGGAGTAAGGGTGAATAGAGGGAAGACTTTGGTGAGGAGAGTGTAGAGGTCTATTGTGGACATCAGGTCTTCCAGCAGCCTAAGGAGGAAAAAATTAAACACAAGATCCTCTTGAATTCAAATCTCAAAGAAACTGAAAGAAATTATAACAACACTATCATCAAACATTTATCATAATACAGTTACAAAAATCCATGTGAATCAATCAAACATGAACTCTCTCGGTATCAAAGGAAAATAACATGGAGTAACAAAGCTAACTTAGATTAACCAAGATGTCTCAAAAACAAATACATAACCAGAGAACCAGTTGTTCTCAATCAAAATATTACAATATCAGGGAGCCTATCTCAACCATTAGACTTTAACAAAATATCAAAACTGCATATATATACTAAAATGTTGCAACCACCAGGAATGTGATTAGATCACTGCCTTCAAATCCTTTAGTCGGTGCCCTCTCTGTCAGGTTGTGCAGACCTCATTGTGTCAAACACGATCCAGGCATAGCTATGTGCTTTACAGGAAAAATTACCCATAAGGAAGCTTCGGAACATAAGTGTGCCTTCATGGCTTCTCTCTGCAACGTTTTCCATTTATGGAATGAATCGAGGTCTCAATTGCTGCCCACAATCTTCAATAATTGTTTTCATTGGGATTAGTACTGGGCCTGACCCCCATAATTGTTCTCAGATGGTGCCAATGACTTCGTCAATTCCATCCTGATGCCTCCAGGCCATGAATGGTCTTTGTCTGTGACCAATGTGAGCTTTGCAGGTGATAGTTTGATAGTGTATGCGCAGGGTTGATTTGGAGTGAAGTGCTTGGAAAAAAATCGCATGGCCCAATGAGTGAGTGGATACCATGTGGAGGGAAATGATTGGGGGAGCAGAGGCTAGGACGAGGTTGCAGTGGCAAGGGAAAGGCAAAGGTGGCAGAGGAATGAAGGAGGTGTGATAGGTGGGGAGGAGGTGATGTGTAAGGGAGAGTGGAATGTGAGTGGGACAGATGTCGGGAGGGTGCTTGAGTTACTTAGGCCTCGAATATTTTTGTTTTCCCTGTGGAAATCATGGGCAGAATGTCGCATGATTTACACCATAATTCTCTTGAGGGTAAACCTCAATTTCTGTCTGATTCTTAAGAAACAATCTACATCTCATTGTGTTAACTTATAGGCTCCATGGGGGATAGATACCTCCTTGTGAGGCTCTAAGAACTCCTTTTACAGTTTCAATGCCTCAGTATTGGGTTGTGGAGTCACTTATAAAAACCAAAAACAAAAGAAAAATGATATTTACAATGACATGGGAAGGCACTCATGGCTTAAGTAAAAAACTTCTTCAGAAAATGCCCATTTACAGGGCTACCAAAAACTTCAGCATCCTCCAAATCCTGCAACTTGTAAGTGTTATTTGAAAAAATGTCATACATTTTGAAGGGGTCGATCCATAAGGCCTCAAATTTACCATGCTTGCCTTTATATTGCTTAGGTGCATCCCACTTGTGTACTAGATATCCCATTTGGAAATCCTCTTTGTTCACCTTCTTGTCAAAGGCTGGCTTGATCTTCTATTAATGATCATATGCTTTGTCCAGTAGTTTCTCCCTCATCTGTTGCACTTCTACCAGTTGTTGTATTCTCCTAATTATATCATTTGGTTCTCCCAAGTAGTCTTGGAAGAATTTCGCCACAGGTAAGGGAACCTGAGGAGGAAAAATGGATTAAACTCCATATACAAGCTGGAAAGGGGAGATACCAAGAGATCTCTTTGTTGTCACTCTATCAGCCCATAAAGCAAATTTAAGCTTCGAATCCAATGCCTTCTTGTTGTCTTCTAACAATCTTTTGATGATATTAATAAGGCTCTTGTTAGAGGACACTGCCAGTCCATTCCCTTGGGGATAGTAAGGAGTAGAGTGAATCAATGTGATTCCAAATTGTTCACAAAACTTAATCAATGGTTCGGCTTTGAAAGATGCAGCATTATCAGTGACAATTATGTTTGGACAGCCAAATCTTTCCATAATATCTTCAAGAAACCCAATGATTGCCTTGTGAGAAGCATTTCTTGTGGGGATGGCCTCTATCCACTTAGTAAAGTAATTTGTGGTATTCAAGATCCATCTATGATTACCACTTGAAGAAGGGTGAATTTCCCCAATAAAATCTAGGCCCCACTACTGAAAGGGTCCTGAAGCTACCACAGGCTTTAGTGGCAAAGACTTGAGCTACTACTTTCCATAGAATTTTTGACACTTAACGCAAGCCCTGATCTTAGCACAAACATCAGTGAAGATACTAGGACAAAAATAACCATCCCTAAGAATCTTATAAGCTGTGGCTCTCTATAAGTGATGCCCCCCACATAAACTGTCATGAAAATCATACATAATCTTTTGGGATTCCTGTGGGTCTAGACATCTCAAAAGCACTCCTAAAGGGCCTTTCCAATATAAAACTTGATCAATCAGACAATATTTAATTGATTTGAGCTTCAAATCGCTTACCTTGATCTTTCCCATGCCATCAGGAGGCTGTGACTTATGTCGGAAAAATATAATGTCTTTGTACTAAGTGCATCCTGCCAACAAGGGTGTGACTTTAGGATCTTCATCAGAGAACTCAACTTGTTGATTCTATGAACAACTGTTAATTAAATTTATCCCCAAGGATTTATAAGTAGATTCAGCCAACAACCTAGATAAACCTTGACCTTTAACCAATTTGGTAGGATTTATTTCAAGATCAAATTCAAGGATTTTGGCGATCCACTTTCTCCTTCTTCCATCTATGTTAGGCTGAATGAGGATATCCTTCACAGAGGATGAAGGGACATATGCACTGAATTTTGAATGTAGCACATAAAATCTGAAACCTTTGAGAGCTTTAGCCAAAGCATTGGCCTTCTTTTCCATGATGTCATACTTTATTTCACCATCTCTCAGTGCCCTACTAAAAAAGGATACGGGTTTCTCTAACCCTTCGACATTTTTCTGCAATAAAACAACTACTACTGTGTCAAATGAAGCAAAAGAGAAAATCAAAAACTCCTTGGAGTAGTTAGGACTGATGAGCACATGTGCTTCAGTCAAGGCCTTCTTTATTTGTTCAAAAGAGTTATGATATTCAGAAGTCCATTTGATTTCATTTCCTTTCCTCAACATGGTTGTGATAAACCTCACCAACTCAGTAAAATTTGAAACAAACCTTCTGAAAAAATTAATTTTCCCCAAGAAAGACTGAACTTCTTTCTTGGATCTAGGGAGTGACAAAGTTTGGATAGCCTTTACCCTACTTGGATCAATCCTTACCCCCTCAGCTAACACAATGTTCCACAACAGTTTCCCCTCTTTCATGGAAAATAATGACTTTTTTGGATTTAAAGAGAGACCAAACTTTCTGCATTTTAAAAAGGCCCTTTTCAAATGGTCATGATGTTATTTATCAAATTGTGAGAACACTATTATGCCATCCAAATAGATGACCACAAACTTGTCATGTTACCCAATAAATGCTATGTCCATGGCTCGCTGAAAAGTTGCCCCTGCGTTCATTAGACCAAAGGGAATCTTAGCATACATGAATGTTCCCCAAGGGATAGCGAAGGTTGTCTTCTCTCTGTCTTTAGGAAAGACAGAGATTTGATTGTAGCTAGAAAATCCATCAATCATGGACATCCTATATGCACCTGTTACCCTCTATAATATGTGCTCCATCTTTGGCAGGGGGTAATTGTCCTTCTTAGAGGTTTTGTTCAGGTTCCTGAAATCGACACAAAGTCTGATTTATCCATTCTTCTTTCTCACTGGGACCAAGTTGTCCACCCATTCAGAATACCTCAGAGGGATGATAATCTGGGCATCCAAAATCTTTTTCACCTCTTTCTCCATAATAGGCAACAACATAGGATTTATTTGTCTCAATTTATGCCTAAATGGTTTGGCCTCTTCCTTCAATGGTATCTTATGTTGAATGACACTTGTGTCATATGTTATGAGATCTTCATATGTCTAGGAAAAAACATCAGCAAATTATTTTAACAACTCTTCATATTCATCCCTTTGTTCCCTTGACAAGCTGCTTGAAAACTTGACAAATTTTGGGTCCTTCTTTGTGCCAATATTACACTCAGTTATATAGGCATCATCAGTTGAGCCTTTAAATTTTACTACCACATCATTCCCATCAAACAATCTTTCCAAAGGAACTAGTCCCTTTGGAATGTGGTTGGTAGGAAGCTGAACAATATGGTAATTAGCAATTTTATTTAAAAATACATCAGCATGAGGGTTACTTTCATAATCATGATCTTGATCAATATGTAATGCAGAGAAATCATCAATGGACTCAAGAAATTGTTTGATCTCAAGATCATCCTCAAACACCTTCCAATGCTTGACATTGTTAGGTATAGAGGGTTTATATTTAACCTCTACATCATACTTGAGTTTAGGTGGCAGTGGGACTCGGAAATGGCTTACTGAAACAACCAAAGAATCGACCATGGTATTCTCCTCTCTTGGAATAAATGAAATGTTGAAAGCCAAGAACAAACTGTCAACTAGGTCCCACACTTCGTTTATGTAAGCTCTAATCCTAGAATGCTTAGCTTGATAAATATTTTTGATATGATGAACAATTATCTCTGGATCTCCAAATATTGATAGCTCTTCTATCCCCATGTTCTTTACAGCCCTTAAACCTAAAACAATAGCTTCATACTCTGCCACATTGTTTGTAGCTTCAAATTCTAATTTGTAGGAAAAGGGTATGGTCTCTTGACATGGTGAAACAAACACTACTCCAGCACCAACACCTTCCTTAAAAGAGGCTCCATCAAAGAACATCTTCCAAATAGGGGTAGTTGGAGGAGGGATTTCACAAAAAGTAATGGACTATTTTCTGATTTCAAGAGGAGGTTCAGAAGTATTACTCAGCTACAATATGATGGATCCCAAATCAGTGTGAAAAGAAAAAATAGGGTGGTTGGTGGGGTTTTCTTCATCACTGATGATGTACGTGATTTGTGCTTCCCTGTAGAGTCTCCTTTGTTCACCCCCGAATACAGGAATGGTGGCATATGAAAGGTCCATCTGTAGGGTTCCCCCCAATCTCTTTATCCAAGATCTAGATAGGAGCATATCGAACTTAGGGGGAACATCAACTACTATGATATCCATGATCACACTCTTCATCGACAGCTGGAACAGAGAAATGACTAGGTCATTGATAACCCAAGTCACTTCACCTTCCTAGAGTCGAAAGAATACAGTTCATGGTAGGTTTTTTCCACCTCCAACCCAAGTTCTTCCATGACAATCTTAGGCATAACATTGTGATATGCCCCTAAATCCATTAAGCATTTATGCAACACCTTATCATGGATGTTCAATGAATTGTAGAAGGGAGGGGAGGAGTCATATCTATCCTCCAACAAAGGCCCTAATATGACAACTGGCCTTTCAGGCTGCAACATTTTGGAGAGGCACCTTTTGAAGTCTTCATGCTTGACCAACATTTAAATGGGTATAGGGATTCTAATATTTTGTATTTCATGCTCAAAGTTGAAAGAGGAGGGGGGATTTAGAATTTCTCTCAATTATGGAAAAAGACTTTTGACCACTGGTGGGGGGGTCTATGCCTTCTTTTACTTGCTTCGGTTTGCAATATCTTTAGCAAGTTTTTCTTCTCTGGTAGGCCAATCAGGGATGTCATATTTCCCTTGTTTCTATTTGGACCTCGGATTATATATGTTTGGAGTGTGGCTGGACTCTTCCCCTTTAATCAACTCATTCAGTTGATTACTCATGAGAGCCTCCTCATATGTAGACTGAGTTAAATGAGGGGATGAAGAGGTATCTCCAAGGCAATGGATATCAGGATCAATATCTTCTTCATCTTCATCTTCATTTAAGTAACCAGGTTATTTTGGAGAGGAGTTTGGATTTTCTAATCATCTTTGTCCCTGTTTCTCTGATCTCTTTGGATGGTCTGAGAGGCATTAGTAGGTCTCCTAACGTTACCTTTGTTATCAACATTTTTTGTATTTCTATAGGTCTGTATTGCTTCAAGTTTTACCTTCTCCATCTCAGTGGAAAAATATTTTACTCATTTGGTAAGCTCATCAACTTGAGGGTGGGCAACAGAGGAACCAGAGGTTGAAGTTTCATACCTCACCTTTCTTCTGTCTCTATCAGCCTTACTCCTAAGCTTGTTAGCCTCCAATATATTGGATTCTACTTCAAGGGATGCATCTTGCATATGAACTAAGGAAGTAGCTCTTATTTCTCTCAACAGGAGGCAAAAATCAGGGTCAAAATCACTAGCATAAGTCATCTTGGCGAAGGTTTCTATAGGTTTAATTTCAGCAGGAATATTTTTATACATCTTATTAAAACTTTTTGAGAAGTATTAAATAGATTCCCCTTCTTCTCTCTTAAGTGCCCCGAATTCTGTAATATAATAAAGGAGATCTTTTTTATTCCCCCAATTTCTTAAGAATGAATCATCCAGAGCAAAAATCCCGTCAATAGATCTAGGAGGAAAGTCTTTAAACCAATCCATAGCATCACCATCAAGGATCTGTACAAAAACTCTCATCCACACATATTTGTTTTCGATGGACTGAATCTATGCAAATCTATAAAAGGATGCAAGGTTCTCTTTTGCAGTCATGTCTCCCTCCCCTATGAATCGAGGCATGTACTTAAGGTAGTCCATGGATGGGAGAGCATTCATAGGCTAAGGTAAAACCAGAGGGGCATATCTAGAAGCCAATATCTCAGCCATCATGTTCCTAGGAGGATTAGCACCTGCCATTTGGACGTGAACTGTAGGAGAACCAAGAAGAGATGGAGTTCTGAAAGGTGAGACTGTTGGGTATGTGTTATATTCTTTGCATGTGTGTGTGTGTGTGGGTGCGTCAGATACGAACACTCCAATTTTGTCTCTAAAGAACACAATCTTCCCTTTAACCAAGGGTTTGGTCAAAATACCTGCAACCTGATCATCTGTGGAAATATACTGGAGCTTCATTTCTCCCTTCTGGATCCTATCTCGAATGAAGTAGTGTGTAATATCTATATGATTGGACTTGTCATCGAATAATATATTCTCCGAGAGTTTGATACAAAACCGATTATCACAATATTTCATTGTAGGCTCCAACTACTAATCAAATAAACCTATAAGGAATTTGCAAATCCAAATGGCTTCAAAACTAGCCATACTCTCTACCATATACTCTGTCTCTGCTGAATTGAGTGCTACAAAAGTCTTCTTTTTTCTAAACCAAATCATTTTTTATCCCAAGTTGAAGAAACACCCTAAGGTACTATTTTTTTCTATTGCATTCCCTACCCAATCTGAGTCTATATATCCCTGCAACTCCACTCCATATCCTCCAAGATACCTCAATCCATACTCCATTTTACCTCTCAAGTACCTGAGCACATGCTTCATTGCTATCCAATGTACCTACCTCATCTCCACCATGAACTGACTCAAGGTGTTCACAGTAAAACATATATATGGTATGGTGTTTACCAAATAAATCAAGGACCCTATTGGTTGTCTGTATATCCTAGGATCCACCAACTCTGAATATGAAGTCACAACATTATTTAGATTGGTATCCATAGGTGTAGTTATTGGTCTATAGTCCTCCATCCTGAATCTCCTTAATATCTCTATTGCATAATTCCCTTGACCAAGGAGGATCTCTCCCAATACCTGTCATACCTATAACCCCAAGAAATAATGCATCAAGCCAATGTACTTCATCTCAAAATTAGTAGATAAATATTCTTTGCACCCTGCAATGAGATCCTCTACAACTGTGAAAAACAAATCATCTATGTATAGAACCATGATGAGTGGATCCACCCCAACAAGTATGTCGTACAAATTAGGATCCACCTCACTCTTGGTAAATCCAATACTTTACAAGTATTTGTCAATCCTATAATACCATGCCCCAGGTGTCTATTTGAGTCCATACAACGATTTATTAAGCCTACACACATGAGACTCCCTCCCATGTACCTCAAATCCTTAAGGTTTCTCTATATATACTTCTTTCTCAATGATCTCATTGAGGAAAGGTGTCTTCACATCCATCTAATGAATCCTCCACCTAATAAGTGAAGAAATAGGAACAAAATATCAAATAGAAGCATACTTGGCAACTGAAGAAAATGTCTCCCCGTAGTCCACTCTTTGTTTCTGGGAAAACCCTCTCACCCAAAACCTTTCCTTGAACTTCTCAATGCTACCATCTACAACATGCTTGATCTTGTAAAACCACCTGGAAATCACAATTGACTTCCCCTACGGTCTTTCATTATGTCCCAAACATCATTCCTCATAATAGAGGTGCACTCCTCTACCATGGAATCCCACCATACTTGTTGATCTATTTCTTCCTCAAAAATGGAAGGCTCAACATCATTGATGCTAATCATAAGAGCCATATAGTTTGAAAACTTCCTCGGTGGCTTGCGCTCTTTGATCACATTTCTAGGAGTCTCAAAAGCATCCCTCAATGTCTGTAATATCCACCTGAGTCTCTTGATAGAACTGGAAGGGGATAACTCCTCCTCCCCACCTAAATTCTAAGCTACTAACTATTTCTCATCCTTTGGAGCCTACTACTCTTTGTCCTCTATCACTTTTGATGGCTCCTGAGATTTCCTAGATGCGAAGTTCTCCTAGAACTTACATATTTTATCACAAATATCTTCCTCCATATTGGTATGAAGATATTGTAATCCTTTGAGGTCTCATTGTACCCCAAAAATACACC
This sequence comes from Picea glauca, assembly GCA_000966675.3. Taxonomy (NCBI): domain Eukaryota; kingdom Viridiplantae; phylum Streptophyta; class Pinopsida; order Pinales; family Pinaceae; genus Picea; species Picea glauca. The sequence continues at coordinate 343,568 of JZKD02S2017844.1, read as the reverse complement.
CTTTTGTCCATAAGGCTCCAACTTCATCCTCTTCTCCATAGGCACATGGATGTAGACTGGACAACCAAAGATCCTCAAATGTCCTATCTGTGGCTTCACTCCTAAGAATGCCTCCTTTGGAATCTTTTCCCCCAATATCCTATGAGGACTCTTGTTCTACACATATATTATAGTGTTAAACACCTCTTCCCAAAGAAACATAATCAACTTCTGGTCATGTATCATAGCCCTGGAAAAATCAATGATGAACTAGTTCTTTCTCTTTGCAACCACATTTTGTTGAGGGTTGTATGAGACTATTGACTCCCTCTTGACCCATACCTCCTTGCATAAATCCTTGAAGTCATTGGAGGTGTACTCTCCCCCATTATGTGACCTTAATGCCTTGATATTATTTCCTAAATGATTCTCCACTTGAGATATAAACTCCTAAAACCAATTGAAGACCTCATCCTTGGTATTCATAAAGAAGTTCTAGGTTTTCTTGGAGAAATCATCAATGTATGTCACATACTATGATTCTCCTTGCACTAATGCTACTAACATTGGCCCACTCAAATATGAATGTATAAGATCCAATATCCCCTTGAGGCTTGGACCTACCCTTGCTTCTTGGAAAATAATCCTTGGCATTCTTTCCAAGTGCACACCCTCTGCACACTCTCTATTGCTCAATACTAAACTTTGGAAGACCTATAACAATCCCCCTCACAATCGACAATTCCTTGTAGTGTAGGTGTCCCAACCTCTTGTGACATAACTCACATAGGATGTCACTATCATGTACCAAATCTTGAATAGGATTTCCATGTAACCAATATAAATTTCCCTCTCTAACACCAACTACTAATGTTGTGTCCAAGATATCTTTCTCTAGACATATGAGTAATTTCCCTCTCTGAAAAGTAATGGAAAAACCTCTATCCTCCATAGTTGAGACTGAGAGAAAGTTATTCTTTAGTCCTAGTACGTAAAGCACATCATGGGAATCAAGCAAACCTATTGACTCAAGCTAGCATGTAAATTTTCCCTATCCCTTCATTGCATATTTGGCATCATCACCAATCTCCACATGAACATTTGAGTCCTTTTCATATGACGATATGCACCATTGTCCAAGAACCAAGCATTCATGGTAGTTGTGTTGGTAGAAAGGAAAGAAACAAGTGAGAAATCCTTCTCACACTTCGTTGCAAACTCATCTACTTGTGTCTCTTATGACGCTGCTGTTGAAATTACTAATACAACTGAGAGGGGGGG
>JZKD02S2017844.1:295462-308066 GCA_000966675.3 Picea glauca | reverse complement strand
CACTCTATATTTCCTACTCTGGATTTGGATCCTCCCTTCCTAGAATTACCATGGTTCACTGGACTCTTTCCTCTTTCCTTTTGTCTTCCTTTGGTATCCACGTTCAATGTATTACTTGATATCTCACATGTGATTTTACCTCACATTTCCTCGCTAAGTAGAACACTAATAACATCATCAAATTTCAGAGTGTTTGAACCAGAGATAGAGTTACTTATGGCCATGACCAAGACATTCCAAATTTCTGGCAATGAGCATGAGATTAGAAGATCCATAACCTCATAATCAAAGTTCACTTTCACAGAACTTAGATGATTGGTAATCATATTAAATTCATTTAAATGATCTGCAACAAACCCACCTTCTAACATCTTCATATTAAATAATCACTTCATTATAAATACCTTGTTGGAGGCTGAGATTTTTTACTATAGTCTAGATAGTGCCTTCATTAGATCCCTTGTTTTATTTTCTTTAGAAATATTGAAAGTCACTGATGCTTCCAAGCACAATCATATTGTTCCTAGTGCCTTTCTATCAAGAACCTCCCATTCTTTGTCCTTCATGATCATCGACTTCTTTTTCATTCTTCCCAAGGGTAGGTAAAGATCCTTCTGATATAAATAATATTCCATTTGCATCTTCCATAGTTGGTAGTTTTGGCCATTAAATTTATCTGCCTTAAACTTTTCATCTTCTGCCATTGCTCCCACTCGAACAAGGAACCCTCTTTTCTTGTGAGTCACCTTTGGCTCTGATACCAGTTGTTAGAAAAAACAAGATCGTAGAGAAATAAAAAAAAAAAAAATGGAAATAAAACACAGAAGATACACAATAAAATAGAGACAAAGATATATGTGGTTCAACCAATGTGGGCTATGTCCACCAGAGAAATTGTCAGGTCCTTCCTTTTTATTATCCAACAAAATGAAGGGATACAACCTCCAACATTCCTATTCTAAATTCCTCTTCTTTCTCTTACGGTCTCCTCCCTAAGAATACAATATTCATTATCACTCACAACCCCAATACAATTCCCTCATAAAAGAGGGTTGCCTTCTAGGGAAATAAACCCTAACATAACTTCTATCGTCGGATTTGAGACCTTATAATGAAAGGTCCATATTGACTATGGAATTACAATATTTTACAAGGCAATTTCTCCCAAAATTCTGCTTTGGGGGTGCTTCCCCCGAATCCCCCACCAGAGGGGGAATCTATTAATGTCACCCCCCCAGTCCCACCTGACGAAAATAGTGGGGGGGGGAATCCCCCACACAACTCCCAGTCAAGAAATGAGATCCAAGCATGGCTAAAACAAACCTATGAATCAGGAAGATAATCCGGCTCCAAAACCAACACATTAAGTCCCAATTCTACCATATTGGGTATGTGGAGGACCAATGGATCCATTAGCATTACTTCAGAAAAGTGCAAGGGTAGAGTGTGAAAAAGTATACCATTGAATTTAGAAACATGGATACCATGTTGGGTATCTCTTCAAAGAACCCCAAATGTACTCATCAAGTATCTGGGGGGTCTACATAATCATTTGTGAAAAAAAGCGATGGTCTTTAATCCCATGATAGTTGATGAGGCCTATGTGCAAGTGCAATATCTAGAAAATATAGGCCACAATAAAGGATAGTCAAGTGGTTATAAATAGAAAGAAGAAGAAAGGGAAAGGCAAGAAGATGGCAACCACTACACATGAGTGCAAGGATCCAAGTAACCACTGTAACCATTGCAATATCGATGGTCACACTTAAGAAAAGTGTTGGAAACTACATCCAAATATGAACCCTAAGAACCGTAATAAGGATGCAAAGAAGAAGAACCTTCTATATATGGATTCAAGCCATTTTTAGATCCAATTTTCCAAACTGAAAAATGTGCTAAAATGGTTGTTGGGTGCGTGATTTGGTTAAATTAATGATGATGATTAGATCCTTTTTGATCGGTATTATATGTGTATTTTACTATTTTGAAGAAGTTTTGAAGGATTCTTATATCAAATCATCATAGCTTATACCAGGTATGTATGATTGATGTTTATGATGGTTTTAAGTTTAATTCAGCATGATTTAATGATTACAAGAAGCTAATGCACGATCTATGTGTCATAGGGAAAAATCGCAAGGCATTTTTCAATCCAGCACTCCATCTGGTACTCGATCTGACACTGCATCTGGTACTTCATCTAACACTGCATCTGACACTCCATCCAACACTAAATTCGTGCGCGAGTTGGTAGTTGTTATATCAGCAACCTATGTTGGGTGAATCAACAACATGGGTTTTTCTCATGCTCATGGCCTCAAACTACTGAGCTCTTGACATCTTGGATTGATTTGTTATGTTGAACGTTGAGTGGCTCGTTTGGTTTCTAGAAGCCACATGCAGTTTTAGCGCATTTAATGTAATTTTTTGTTTTTAGAGGAGGTCGACCCTTCCAGTGGTCGACCTCTCAAATTGTAACTGCTATAAATACCAAAGTAGTGGTCAGACAAAAGTGACGTTAAGAATTGTGAAGCTAGAATTGTTTTTGTTGTGTAATTCAAGACATTTTCATCAACTTGTGCAAGATTGTGTTTTTAATTTAAATGCCAAAATCGTGTTGCTTGAGCTCATGATTCGTTGTTGAGGAGTAGCCATGACTTGCTGGAAGGGGCACCAGTGGTCTGGGTGAATATTTAGCTAGTTAGCTTGTGTATTCGAGTTGTGCAATTTTTATTTCTTCCATTTTTTGTTATATGCATTTTTATCATTTTACATGTTGTGTGTTTGTTGTTCATAGCTTAATTGTTTGAGTTTCCTTTTTGCAGGTTTCTTGTGAATGATAGTGTTAATATGCTATGTCTTTTAAATTAATTAGTAATAGCTTGCAAGCTTAGCTACTAACCTTCTTATGTGATTAAATGATAGTTGAATTTCTAGAAATTAAAGTAGAACAGAGTATTGGGTTAAAATATAGTAAAATAGAGTATAGAGTTTCTTTGGCAAAGTTTCAATGGATGAATAGTTACTAGTTTTGATTTTGATTCTTAATTTGCTTATCTAGTTTGCTATTTAGTTTGCTTATTTAGTTTGCTATTCAATTTGCTTATCAATTTTCTCGTAGTATGTTGAGATAGAAGTAGGGTTTGAGTTATGTTTTTATGAGTATTTCAATTTGCAATTTGAATTGTTAATAAGTAGGATTAGTTTAGTTTACTTCATAAAATTTCCATTCTAGATCTAGATCGCAATTTTAATTCAAAGTTGATTTTGAGTTTAGTTTTTAGTCATAAGTCTCTAATGATATGAATTTGCTTACATTAGCATAAGAGTGCATTTTGATTAAATAGAATAACATTTTCTTGTTGTTAATGATTAATGCATTAATTGAAGGATCACATGGATTTTCAGAGTAGTTGATAGTTCTTCTATTATGGCTAAGCTCTTGTTAGATTGCTTGATTCATACCTTTCATTTCTCCATAGAAGTTAATATTGAAATTATTCCTCTTCAGCTATCACTGATCGTTAGATTCCATCATGATGTCATAAGACACCGAAGACATAATCATTATTATATTTGAGTCTCTTGATATCATAGATTAAAGAGTAGTTGTTGATTAATAATTGAATATTGTCATGATGTTTTGAATTCAATAGGTTAAGATTTCCTTTTGTAGATTAGGAGTAATTATGAAGTTTATGTTAAGAATATAGTTCACTTTCTTAAAAATTGATTAGTTGTCTCTTAAGTATTTTTTATTTAGTTTACTTGTTGCATAAGTTTTAATAGGGTAGTTGTTTGCTTGTTTACTTGTTGTTGCTCATTGATTTTGAATAGATTAATTAGATTTGTTTGATATTTCTATTGTTCATTAAATAAATTAAATAAATGTCTTGCGTTTTGTTCATTACATTGATTAAGTTAACTTGTTCATTTTAGGGTTTTCATTTTCTTCTTTAGGACAATCCATCGATCCATTGTTAAAAAATTACTTAGGGTAAATAGTTTAAGTTCCTTGATAGGGTTTGATCATTGATAGTATTTGCTTAAGTAGATTATCCCTTAGATAGACCATTTCCTTAATTAGACTATACTACCTTTATCCTTTCTTCCTTGGCACATATAGTGCTACAACTCTATGTTTACTTACTCCGAGTTGACAATTTAATTGAGGGTTTTTAGTGCATATAGAACACCCATCATTTTTGGAGCCATTGCCGAGGAGTTGTCTCAAGGTAGCTAATAATTAGGAGATAGATCATTTCTAAAACTTAGTATTATTTTGGTGGCGGGGGGACTTGAAGACGAGAGATAAGAACCTGCACATCTGTTATAGCAGGTTCCCCCAAACCCAATGGTAGTTTTTCTTTTTGTTGTTTCCTTTCATGAACAGACCTAGGGACCCAAAATGTAGATACAATAAATCTAAATCAGACCTTTCAACCAAGGTTCCTTCCGACCTTTTCGGGGTAAGGAACATTTCACTCATAAACTCTGCAAACCGATACCGAAAAACATGAACTAGCTCAACCCAAAGAGCTAAAGAAGTCTCTGAAGAGACTAAGACAGGGAGCACTATAGAACAAAAAATTGAAGCATTAGTAATAGTGGGACAGGAGGCAAGACCACTCGAGCCTTTTGCAGAACCAAACAATACAAACTTTGTTTTCTTACCACCATCAGGAGATCCTAATTTTGAAGAAATCATAGACCCTGAACAAGTGAATACTTTGTTTGGCAGTTCATCCAATATAATTGTCTCTCAAATTGACACAAAACTTTGGCACCAATAATCCCAACCAGATCGAGTAGAGTCCCATATATCCAAGCAGTAGGAAGACCTTCCCATCAGAGGGATACCTTTCTTAGCCAAAACCCTGGGATACCTTGTTCTCTTCAAGGATAAAAGCACCTAGGTACTCTCTTTTTGGAAACCAAACCAGTATGGATGATCGAGATGACCAAAAGAATGTAAGACATGAGGTGGAAGAAGAAGTTGGAAACCAAACCGAAACCACCTTTGGGTTTCCAATTTTGGACACCACACTGAATGTCAATATGAAAAATATCCCCCTCTTATCACTGCCCACCTTTTATGGTAAAAGAAGTGAAGATCTACATACCTTCCTATTTGAGTTCGACATCTTGTGTAGGAGCTACAACTACTTATAAGATGCCCAGAAACTAAAACTCTTTCCTGCCACCTTCAAGGACTCTGCACTAAGATGGTTCATGGGGTTGGGAGAGTCCAGTGTTAGGTCTTAGGAAGCCATGCAAGATATATTTCTTAAAAATTACCAAGACTATTGCAAGACCAAGGAGTCTTGTAATGATATTTTCAAAGTCCAACAATTAGAAGACGAGAATCTCGAGGATTATATGGAACAACTTGCTTATATCTCACAGAAATCCATGACCTTCTAGATGATGCGATTAGGTCTCTTTTCCTTAAGGTAATTTCAAAATAATACGTAGAGATAGTTAACCTGATGGCATCAAGTGACATCTCCCATAAAACATTTACCGAAATCTGTGAAATGTGTAAAAATTACTCAAGGAGTAGAGCTAAACCAAGGAAGAATGTTTGAGATCCTTACAATAGAAACTTAAAACCAGTTAGTTCAGGTGGTATCACGAGAGTAGAGATATGGAACCTTTTAGAGAATTTCAAAACAAATATCTTAAGCACAATAGGTTCCCAATTGGACACCCTAAAGATTAAAAAGAAACAGGAGGAGGAAAATGTAGCATTGAGCATATATTGCCCAAGATGCAAGAGGAAGCAATCCTCAAGGGAATGCCCATTGGATAACATTTCAGTTTGTGGTTTCTGTATGGAGGAACACTCAACTAAAAAATGTCCATCATTACCTGGTTTGTTATCCATCTATAGGATTGGGGATCCTGGGGAGTCCACTTACGCACCTAGGAGACCATGGCATCCTAGGAACCAACCTACATACCTGGATCTACAACCTCAAGTTCCACCCTATTATCAACAACCACAACAGTGGAACTCACCAAGTTGGAAAAACTAGTCTACACAGTACCAACATCCTTGGCTTCAAGGATGGAGAGGACAGAATAACCAAGGGAACCCTCAAGCTCCACCTATCCCTATGCCCAACCATCCTTACCCTCAGTTTCCACCGAACATTCTATAGCTTCTGACAGGTTTTGTTCCACCACCTTTACCTTCTATTCCACAACAAAAACTGCAACAATATTAGAATGAAAGCTCCCAAAGAACGGAATTTTTACCAGCACAACTAGTGCCCAATCCCAATAATAAGCCTACTTAACCTCTTCACAATGTTGATATGCAGGCCTTCCCAATGTATGTTATTTCTCCTATCCCATTGCAGGAGATTCAAATCCGGTCGGGAAGAGTTTTGGAAAGGCAAAGGCCTTCAATAGTCATCCGGGAAGAAGAAGAAGAGGAAACCCCCAAACAACCCACATATGAAAATAGCTGGGAAGATGTTATTATTCATAAGATTCCTCAAAATGAACCTTCACAAATTATGAAGGCCCCTCCTTATCCAGAAATATTAGTAATCAAGAAACCTACCACCCGACTGGAATTTGACATCTTGAATGAATTGAATAATATTTGTGTCAATATTCCCTTGCTACAATCCATTAAGGATATTACAATATATAGTAAGGTGGTCAAAGAATTGTGTATTAAGAAGCTAGGAAGGAAGCAAAAGGATCCTCCAACATTACATTTGATAGGAGAACTTTCTGGGTACATATCAGAGCAGCCTAAGGTAGCAAAATACGAAAACCGAGGAAACCCATAGTGACCATAACCATTAATGAGGTTTCCATTGGGAACACTCTCATAGACCTAGGGGAATCCATCAATGTTATGACCATTACCACCTTGGAGGAACTACAGTTAAAACCTCTTCTTAGACCTACCCCAACTATTTTGGAGTTAGAAGATAAGACAAGGGTTATACATGAAGGAATTTTGGATGACATCATAGTTACTTTAGCCTCATGGGAGTACCTGATATACTTTATGGTCATCCACTCAAAATATCCTACCAAAGGCCATCCCGTTATTTTGGGAAGACCTTGGTTAGCCACAACCAATGCATTTATTTTTTGTAGAGAGGGAGAAATGACCATCTCAAATGGACTCTCTATCCAAAATCTCACCATATATCCTCCAACTCAACCTATTATGGAGAATCTATGGTGGGTTGAATGTCCATACGAGAATGAGGACTGGTAAGAACTTGTGTTTCCAAGTGACCATGCCTGGGCACTTCAGGAGCACACAACGGAAGATGTGTTAAACCAATTTATTTATGATATCACATGTGTTGATTTTCCACAATATTTTCCCCAATTTGACTACATGTTTGGGGAATAATTTCAGGAACAATTGGACCCATCGATTTTCTATTCAACATCTTTTATCTTAGAGATAGACGAGTCTGCTATATCTTATACCATGCCATATGATATTAGCCTAGGGAAATTTCTACATATAAACTCTGGCTAGATGCAAACCAACAAAAACAATTAGTAAGTATCCTTAAAGAAAAATTAAGGGCATTCACTTGGGAATACACTGACATGAAGGTTATACACCCTGACACATGTATCCATCACATATATACCCAGGGGGAAGTAACACTTGTCAGGAAACCCCAGAGAAGGATGAACCCAACACTCAAAGATATCGTAAAAGAAGAGATCCAAAGTTATTAAATGTCGGATTTATTTATTCCATATCTAAAAGTAAGTGGGTATCCCCGCTTGTAGTGGTTCCAAAGAAAGTGATCAGGAAATGGAGAATTTGTGTTGATTTCCGGGAGCTCAACAAATCCACTCTGAAGGATTACTTTCCTCTTCATTTCATTGACCAAGTTTTGGATACCTTGTCTGGAAAGAAATATTTCTCTTTTTTAGATGCATATAGTAGGTACAATCAAATTCTCATAGCACCCAAGGACCAAGACAAGACCACCTTTACTTGTCCTTGGGGAACCTATGCCTATAGGGTCTTACCATTTGGATTGTGTAATGCTCCTTCCACATTTCAACGAGCAATACTAGGGATATTTGTTGATCTTATTCATGATTGTGTGGAGGTATACATGGATGACTTCACAGTATATGTCAATAATTATCGGAAAGCCTTAGATAATTTAGAAAAATTCCTTATCATATGCCAAGAAATGAACCTGTCTCTAAGTCATGAAAAATGTAAAATGATGTTGACTGAAGGAGTGGTTATGGGAAATCACATTTCATCTGAAGGGATCAAAGTCGACCCTACAAAGATTGAGGTCATCGTTAGACTTCCACCCCCCAAAACTCAGAAAGAGGTGAGAAGATTTCTTGGACATGCCGGATACTACTGACAGTTTATTGAAAATTTTACAAAGATTGTTGGACCCATGTTTGGATTGTTAATAAAGGATGTTGATTTTCTTGGGACTGAGTAGTGTTAAATTTCCTTTTAAACTCTAAAAGCTAAGCTATCTGTGGCACCAGTTCTTAGGAGGCCCAATTGGGCTCTCCCATTTCACATATCCACTGATTCCTCTGACACCGCAATAGGAGGAGTATTAGGGGAGTAAGAAGACCATCAGTCCTATGCCATTTATTTTTTGAGCAAGAACTTGTCTCCTATCTAGTTAAACTACAGAATTACCGAGAAGGAATTCTTGGCAGTAGTTCATGCTATCAATAAGTTTCGCCACTACATCACAGGCTACAAATTATTTGTACATACAGATCATTCCACCATTAGACTTCTCATGAATAAACCCATAACTAATGGTCGAGTGACTAGGTAGCTCCTGTTATTGCAAGAGTTTAATATCATCGTGCTTGACCGACTTGGAAAGGAGAATTTGGTAGATGATTTTCTTTCACAAATAAAAAATGAGGAAGATGATATTCTTGTAGATAATAGTTTCCCAAAAGAGCACCTTTTTTCCCTTTCTGGAAATACCCCCATGGTTTGGAGATATGGAAAACTATTTGGCTACTAGGAAGTTACCGTCTCATTTGTCACCTCATGAAAAATGTAGAATTATCATGCAAAGTGCCAATTACTCTTGGGTTGGCCATGGCCTTTTTCGTACAGTCCTGATTTAATTATTCGTATATGTGTCCGAAAAGACAAAATACCAGAAATACTACAAATTTGTCATGATGGACCATGTGGTGGCCATTTTTCTGACAAACATACAACATATAAGGTGTTACATCCATGTTACTATTTTCCTATCATTTTCAAGGAGGTTTCCAAGTATGTGAGGAGTTGTGATAGTTATCAAAGAATAGGAAGACCCATGTCAACTGACAAAATTCCCTTATGTTCCCAAGTTATGACAAAACCTTTCATGAAATGGGCCCTTGACTTTGTAGGACCAATTTCACCATGTCTCATAAGAAAAACTATATTTTGGTTTGTACAGATTATGTCACCAAGTGGGTAGAGGAAAAATCCCTTTTTAGGGCTACAGAAAAATCTGTTCTCGAATTCATTTATGAAGACATCTTTACCCACTTCGGTGTTCCTCGTGAAATTGTTACAGGCCAAGGCACTCAATTTACTTCTAATATGATGAGAGAACTAACAAAGAAATATGGGATTAAACACTATAAATCTTCTCCATACCACCCCCAAGCTAATGGTCAGGTAGAGTCTACAAACAAAGTTCTGGAATCTATCTTAACCAAGATTGTTCAATTCATCATTGGGATTAGGATGATAGGCTTCCAAATTCTCTGTGGGCATATCATAACACCTGGAGAAATACCATTGGGCATACCCCTTATGAGTTAGTGTATGGGAAACAAGTACTTATACCAATAGAATTTCAAGTAAGGACCTTTTGTATTGCCGCAGAATTGGGATTAAACTTAGATGAGGCTTAGAAAAAATGAGCCCTACATATAAATGAGTTGGATGAGATCAGACAAGATGTTATCCAATGAAAAATATTAGTCAAAAACCGGAGGAGCAAGTGGCATGACAAGTTTATCAAGAAGAAACACTTCCAACCTAGTGATTGGGATTTGTTGGTTGACTCCCAATTTAAAACCTTCAAAGGCAAACTCACCACTCAATGGTTGGGTCCTTACAAGGTAGTCACTGTATATGAAAATGGATTTGTGAAAATCAAAACAATTGACGATGGACAAGTCTCCTTTGTAGTAAATGGACACTGACTCAAACTTTATCACAGGCCCATTTCCAAACAAGATTTTCTATAGGTCATGTCAACTGAAAAGGAATTGGCTTTAGTAGATGGGGAATTCCCCCCTTTTTCTTGAATGTTTTCTAAATTTTCGACTGTACATATGTAAATAATTTTGAATTTTGTTGATAGACAATTCTAGAGATTTCTATAGGTATTTATTTCACCGAGAGTAGACAGTTTCAAGGAAATATAAAAGAAGGATTTTTCTTCAAAATATTGCTATATTTGAACCTTGTTGTCTACTAAGCATCAAATGAATAATGACTTGCTGTAATTAGCCATATTTTTGCAAAGATTTTTCATTTTCTTTTTCTCAAGGCATCTTAAAAAGCAATTGCTCTTAAAACCTTCACCATTGTATAAGGAAGTGATACCGTAACCATCAAGCTTAGAGGTCTCTCATAGAGTTTCCCCAAGAAACCTGAGTAAGTGAGTAAAGCATATTTATTAAAGAGTAACAAGGAGGTATGATTAGTGGTTAGCCATGGAAACATAGAAAAAAAGGGAAGAAAGTGAGTTGAGCCTAAAGATGCCTTTTTGTTTTTCCCAATGGTACCATCCCGTACACACTAAAAATACTTGATTATATCATATATTTAGGTAGGCTACATCCTCTTAAGTACCCCTTACATCAGGGACAATCACTAGGGAATATATAACGAAAAGTCATCCTCTAACATAAATACCATCCCAATTAAAAAAGAGAAAAAAATTGTTTTCAGAGATGTCCCCCCATCCTCTTGCACAAAGAAATCTTATATTAAAATCTTAAAAGATGGAGGGCCGGTATTTGAGGGTGTAAGAGGCTAACCCGTCGGGATACTGAATAGGTCTGCTGGCAGTGGATACCGACCTGTGGGATAACTAGGTAAACCCACCAGAGTACTAAACAGGCTTGCTAGCAGTAGGGCATTCTACCTAGCGAGGATCATAATCCAATAAATAATAAGAAGAAATTTAAACTTGTTCTGATGTACAACATTACTTGTAGACAAAGCTGACACGATGTATGAATGGTTAAGATAAGGTTAATGAACTCCATAAATTCTCCATTGGGAACTAACTTTGAGACTATCTTGAAACTGTCTCACCTACCTCTTCTTATCTATATATAGGATCTTTTATCCTATAGGTGGGGCCATATTCTAAATGTCTCATCAGACCGATATGTAAAATTTATCTCTACACATAACAAGCTGTAAATCTTCGACTATTGGGAGAATTGACTAGTTTCCTATATTTTTTATTGTGAGGTGTCACAATACTTAGGGGTGGGGGAGGGGTTTCATGAGCTGACAAATGGTAGCATTGCTTAGAAGAAGTAGAATCTTTGTAAAAATTTATGTGTATTTTTTTTATGATATAGGCTATTATATCAACAGTTATTTTACTTTGAAATGCTAATTCCCTATGTGTTATAAACTATTGTACATTTCCTTAACAAACCACTTAACTGGTTTATTGTCATTACAGAGTGTCATTACATAGTTCAGATTACATGCCTTATGCAAGATAGAGGAATGGATTGTGTGAGCACGATGGAAAAACAAATAATAATGAAACACTATTATCCTGCCTCTGCTCCTATTCACTGTGACTGTCAAAATCATTTCAAGACTGAAGGATGTGAATAAAACATCCATTATAGGTGTTACACATTATTTTCATCATCCCTATGATCGTTAATGATGTAAACCTATATGTTGCCTTCAGAGGGGTCAATGGCCTGAGTTCCTAAAGAGAGAAGGGAGAAGAACTTTTCCTAAGAAAAGAAGTTGCATTTTCCCTTGTAAAAACCCTTATAAAAAGGAAGTTCGCAAGATGCCTATGTATTAGGGTGCGAGAATGATTGATTCTCACAGGCTGCATCATAGCTAGGGTGCAAACAGTTCGCAGGTTGCACTATAATCAGGGTGTGAGAATGCTTACACGTGGGAAAAACAAGTGTTTTCTCAAATCTTCTAGAAGGAGAAACTTCCATGGTGAGGTGGCATCTAAATGGTTTGGATCTTACTCACTTTCATGATTTAGTGGGATCATCCTAACCTCCTCACCTTATCCTCTTCAAATTTTATAAAAGGAGAGGAGCTCTCATGGAGAAGGGGTTCTTGAGCTTGTTAGATTTGGTTGGCTTGGAATTATTAGCTTGGTTAGAGTGGCTTTGAGATTTGCTTTGTCAAGATAGATTGTGAATAGCTATAAGATCCATGGTCTCAAAATCCTTGGAGAAAGAAGTGAGTGGGGAACGAACGATAGTTGGAAGGGACCTTACGACATCAAGGCCATGGTTGTAATCTCTCTTTTACATTTAATATGATACAGTAATATGATTCTTTCCTATAAAGCTTGTTGTGTTTTATTGTATG
>JZKD02S2017844.1:285279-295452 GCA_000966675.3 Picea glauca | reverse complement strand
TAACAACAGCCATAAAATAAAGCGCTTATAAAAATTGATTAGACATTTTTATCTTTTTTGGTAGCAAACCTACATTAGATTAGTTGTAGGTCTTTGGAATAGGTGTGAAAGATAATTTTCCAAAGCTGCAAACAAACATAGAATCTTGATTTAGGGAGCGGTTAAATCCACTTATTAGATTTTGTCCTGGGAAGCCCTTCTAACACAAAGGTCAATCACGAGGTCACATTGAGACTAGCAAAGTTAATCACCTTGCTTTGTTGTTCTTGGTGTAGAGATTGCACGTATTACGGGGGTCACTTGAAGGTATACCCACAATGATGAGTGAAAGCCTCTCAAGTTGATTTCGGGCTAGATACCCTGCCCTTGCGTGTGGATCGGACTATCGATTGTCCCCCTAGACTTTATTGTTGTTAGTGGTAACCTTAGTGGCCTATCTTTTTAGGGTCTTTACAGAAGGTGACTGTGGAGGGGCAAGTCTTCACGGTACCTGGAATCGACGTTGGCCAAGCTCACTCGAGCTCCTTGGAGGGTATACCCACGATTATGTGTGGGAGCTTGCACCAGGGTGTAAGTCCATTAAGCAGGTCGTCAACGTAACTTTTAAACCCTCACTATCTCATCCCCTTCTTACTTTTTTCCCGCGGTGTTGGATTTCATCACCAACTAGTGAGTTCATTGTGAGAAGGTTTTGTTTGCTTGCATGCTTACTAGATTTTTAGCGTGTGTTGTCTATTTTCCCTAGTGAAATCTAGATTGGATTTTTGTTTTTAATGGCGTCAGTTCCCGAAATGACCAATGAAGGAACCCCTTCTCCAGGGAAACCTTTTGTTTTTCCTTCTTATGGAAACATTGGTCCTCCTCACATTGCTACTTTGAGCTTTCCAGGTCTCACAAATGGATTGTCGGTGTGGTTGTTTTCCACTCAGGTAATCCCCAATGTAGTAAGTGATTTAGTCGTAAGCACTTCCCCCCAAGAACATCAACCTCATGTTGATCCTTCACCGTCTTCACTGGTAAGGTCTTCTTCGCCTTCTTCACTTGTAAGGTTGCCTTTCGTTCCATCTTCTTCATTGAGCGAAAGTTCTAAATCTAGTAACTCAGTGAACAAGAAGAAGAAGAAAAGGAAGAATAAGAAGAAGAAAATTAAGCAATGATTCACACCTCCAACCACTGTCAAACATGTTGGAAAACAACCAGTTACTATTACTCATGCTGAGAGTGTTGATGATGTCAAGATCACCCAAACAACCCGTAATCCCAAGTACCATTGCAGGCTTTGTAAAAAATTGAAATCTATTCCAAGCACAGTTTTGTTTTGAAATCTATTCCAAGCAAAGCTTGCGTAAAAATGAAAACAATCCTGAGTTTAGTCTTTGTTCTTTCTCATGCTTGTAAATAAATGAGAATAAGTTATCGAGCTTAGTCTTTTTTCTTTCTCATGCTCGTAAATACATGAGAATAAGTTACCGAGCTTAGTCTTTGTTCTTTCTCATGCTTGTAAATCAATGAGAATGTAACCAAGTATACTTTTATCACTTTTTCGGACTCGTAAAGGTTATTTTATGAAAAAGGAACTGAGAGAGTTCTCTTTTAAGTGTTTTTCCAAACTCTATAATCATGAAAAATCTTCGAGTTTTGTATCTTTGGACTCGTTAAACAAACATCGAAAGTCCCACATGGGACCGAACCACTCCTTCATAGGGCTCGTTAAACATACTCCAAGGGATTCATCCGAAGGATGAGCTTACATCAACAAGCATATGTTATCCTCTTCAAGCTTGCATAAAAATAAAGAGGTACTTGCCAGAAATGGTGGGGGAAAAAATTGGGAAAGAATTGTGTCTAAACCTATATTCCATTAAAGAGTCACTTTTGAACATGACACCCTTTCACTTGCTTTGTGTCTAGGTTGGAAAATTTGCTTGTCTCCTGATCATACTCCCTTATAAGATTACAAATCGGTGTGTGATCCCTATTGTTGAGTCAGTGTTTCCAAGACAATTGTCATGTCGTCAATATGTTCAAAGAGAAGTTCAACCCGAAATCCTTCTATTGCGTCGGCCATTTATGCAGTCCTTAAGCCTTCTATTACGTCGGCCATCCCCAAGTCAGTCCTGAATTACTTGTTACTCTGATCTACATCAAATCTCGTTACTTTTTTCGTGTCATTGATGTGGGATACATTAAGGCCCTCCTGTGATCAGTCTTTTCCTGTCGAATTCAAATCATTATCCAGGAATTAGACTTAGAAACCAATTGGTACCTTGGAACTTGCATGCCTCAATGGCAGGTTTCCTCGCTTTCGACACTGGGTTTTCATTATTGAACCCTAATCGGGAGATTCCGCCGAGTGTTCGACTTCATCTCATTAATTCACATTCGTTGGATTGTACTAGTGTACCTTAGGACTCATTGACATTAATGGTGATTTCCATCGCACTTGTTAATGGTATACACTAATGACCATTAATCAAGTGGTTTCTACCATGTTCGAATTCGACACATGTATTCACATGGTTAGATTCGTACTATAGAGTGGTGGAGATGAAGACCCTGGATATTTTCTGACAGATCCAGGTTGCATTGGAGTATATTCAGTGTATTGTTGCATAGATCCACATTGTATCTCTGGTGGCTATGTTCAAATTTGAGTCTTTAACACATAGATCCACAATGTATTTTTGGTGGCTATGTTCAGATTTGAGTCATATTGGCATGGATCCACGGTGTATGTTTGGTGGCCATGACTTTTCTTACTTGACATGGATCTTTGCATGTCGACATTTATGCTCTGAGTCATTTGTATTCTGAGTATGGGAATGCCTACCTTAGTGATGATATATTATTGTACTGTATTTCCTTGTTTGTTGGCAAGTTTCTGACTGACTGTTCCTTGTTCCCTACACAAACTTGACAAAGTATTTCAGCTATCACTCTGTCCTAACTTCATACTTTGGGGGGCTCTCTGTTACACATTATTTTCATCATCCCTATGACCGTTAATGATGTAAACCTATCTATTGCCTTCAGAGGGGTCAGTGGCCTGAGTTCCTGANTTTTAAACTTATTTTTAGCTTGAAATTTTAAGAAAAATGAGTTGCATTTTAAATTGTGAATCGTGCATTCATCAATTTCTTTTAGAATCTTTTGTTATTTCTGCTTTGATTGGAAGAAAATATAAAAAAAAAAACTTAGTTTGTTAGAACTCTTTCTTTCCTGGATTTTTCTTTGCATTTTTATTTGAAAAAGAAAAGAAATTAGCATAGCGTTGTGTTTTCTTCTAATTTTAAAAGTATTTCAAAAAGAAAATAAAAATAAGAAATATAATCATTCTTTGCTAGTGTTCATGTAAGTTGCATCATTTTTCACAAAGAGTCTTAACAACATCAGTTGCACTATCGTACCCCTTTTGAGTAAATCAATCCTTAAAAGGAATGCTAATTAAAAATTACTATACTTTATGTTTGTAGGGTCCATCAACTAGATTAGGCTAGAGTCTTGATTTAGGTTGGAGAGGAAACTCTTCAAGGCTATAAAACAAACATACAAGTCTATGCTGAGTGTAGAAGTCCAGTAACATGGAAATTTTCCGAGACCCCCCTCTAACACAGGGGCTAAACACGAGGTTGCGTGTGGAAAGGTAGCAGATATAACCCCTCCAAAGCCAGACCAAGCATTGTGGGGAACACATATAGAGGACTTGTCTTGGGATTCGGTTGATTGCATTTTCCACGGAGCCTCGTGGATCTCGAATCCATTCGAGTTCCTCAGTCGTCTTCCAGAACAATTGCTTTCGATACCCTTGATAGGTTTTGGGCTTGATACCCTACTCATCGCGGTCCAACCGACTGTCAACTGTACCCGCCTGGTGATTGTTCACGAGCTGGCAACCTAGTTGCCTTTATTTTAGGGACTTACACATGTGACCGCAGGGGTATACCATAGTACCTAGGGAAAACATCGGGCCATGCTTTGTAGATTATACCCAGAGGGTGCTTCCATATTCGAGTTGCACTTGCACCGGTAATTTTCTCTAATGTTGGTTGGTGTAACTGTTCTTCCAACTAGTTAGTCATTTGGTTGATTTACCTTTAGGAGTTTTTCTAGTGTGTGCTCTGTGCTCCCTAGTTTTCCATAGTGAGTTAGTCAGTCATGGATTTGGGTCTCTGACCTAGGGTGGTATACCACCCACTCCGTCGATCATGAGGACTTTTTCAGTTTTCTTCTTAGAAACGTGGAGCCGCCTCTTTATAGGCGTTGTTTTGATACCACTAGTTTTCCAGAGTCAGTGCATGAGATTTTTATGGACTTGAACGATCCCGAAAAGGGAGAACCTGTGCATAGGATCTTCATGGAAAAATTTCTTGACGATACCAACCAAGGAGCCCCTTCACAAGGAGATTCTTGTGCTTTTCCCTTCTTCGGAAACGTTGGTGTCCCTTTGATGGCCACTTTGTACATTCCTCGGTTGAATGAGGGACTACTAATTTGGTTGGGTACCATTCCAAATGTCCCAAATGCTATTGACACTTCTCGATTAGGCACTTTATGTAATGGGCACCCTGTTGATGTTTCTTCGTCAACAAAGTCTTCTCCTCCTCCTTCTCCCACCTCTGGTGAAAGTACAGTTACTAGTTACCATAAGTCTAAACGAAATAGAAAGAGGAAGAATAGGATGAAGAAATCACCAACCTCTGCAAGTCATGTTGGAGATAGGTTGAAAACCTCTGTAAGTCATGTTGAAGACCAACACCCAACCTCTGCAAGTTATGCTGGGGGCACACACCCACCCTCTGCAAGTCATGCTGGGGGAAAAATTCCAATCACTACTAGTCATACTGGTAATAGGTTTGTAACCTCTGCAAGTCATGGTGTAGATGTGCAACCAACCACTGCTAGTTATGTTGTAGATGTGCAACCAACCACTGCTAGTCATGCCGGGGGCATCAATTCTCTTGAGAAACCTATATGGATAGGATGTAAGCCTAAGCTCCCTTGTAATATTTGCAAGGGAGATAACCTTACTCATTTGTGCCCTGGCATTCCAGAGGTACAAAGATTGTGGTCCCTGTCTGCAAGCTCTTCTGATTCTGAGTCTTCTCAGGTTTCCTCACATCCTATGCAGTCATTGGTTGAGAAAGTGGTCACGCTGACGCAATCATCGACTGATCCCACTCCTCTTTGGGGGATGAGGTGTTTTTAGACCATGTAGTCTCGCAGCCTATCCAACCATTGGTTGTGAAAGTAGTCATGTCGATGAAGTCATTGGTTGATCCCACTCCTACTTTGGGGGGTGAGGTGCCTTTATACCATGTAGTATCGCAACCTATTCAGTCATTGGTTGCGAAAGTGGTCATGCTGATGGAGTCATCAGATGATCCCACTCTTCTTTTGGGGAGTGACGTGTCTATCAACTATGTTTTTAACATTTCCGGTTCAATATTTCCAGAACAAGGGGGCATTCCTCTCACTCCGAGCACACCCCCTCCAAGCCCTAGGATGGTTTCCTTTGATTGGAATGACCTTGTTGAGCCTCATCTTCCTTCCTCTGCACCCTTTCAAATAAGGGTTGAAGTTAATTCAACAAACATTTATTGATGTATTGGGGATGAATGAGACTCTGCAAGTATTTTATCCTCCTCGGTTTGGAAAGTCTTGGGTTCTCCCAAGCTTGTGTCTGCTTCTCATGAGTTGTTGCCTTTTGACAGACATCCTAGTGAATATTTCAGGGTTCTTCCTTAGTTTCCTATCTCGTTAGGTGGGAATATTTTCTGCGTCGATGTTATAGTGGTGCAAGGCCTATTAGATTTCAATATGCTTCTCAGGCGTGATTATGTATATGCTATGAACGTTGTGGTATCTACACTCTTCCGGGTGATGAATTTCCCTCACAATGGAAGCATTGTCACTATTGACCAGCTAGCGTCTGATAATAACCATCTTAATTCAGCGTTAGTTCAGGCTACCCCTTTATATGTTCCTAGTGTTTGTGTAGACTCCACCCCGCAATGGGTTAATTATGTGGCATATTATCCTCGGTGTTCAATTACTTATGAGCAGGAACCTGTGTAGTCATTTTTTCCTTCTCGAAACTTGGAATCAACAATTGATCCATTGGTGTATCCAATGGGGGCATGGGAGCCCTTGATTCGCCCTCTTGGTCCAAGTGGGCTTGATTATCCTTCTGAGTCTGATCTCGTTGTTAGTAGATCCTCAAGCCCTCATGATCGTGAATCTTCACTGATAGACTCTGCCAGTCTTGGTCAGAACCTCCATTGTCATATGGAGTATGGTCAGTTTACTTCACCCTTTAGGACTTTCGACCCTCATTTGCGTGATTTCTCGGATTTTGAATTGCCTTTAGATGAGGCTATCCTTGAAGACATGACTACAGTTTCTATACTACAGGAGGACTTACACAATAGTTTGTGTTTTCTTCCCTTTTGGGAGACTTCCCAAGTTGACTATCGAAGAGACTCTTAGTCTGAGCCTAGAAGTAGGCTCTACTTGAACCAGTTTCATACATGAGTTGTAGCCCCCACGGGTATTCTTTTAAGCCATTTTCAGACCCTCTAAACATGAAAATATTGTCGAGCGATCTTGTTGACCTTCACGCTCGCTAAGGTGAAATTTGAAGTCACGTCTGTCCAACGGTAGTTTACCCCCTTTTCGGCCCGGATGGTCAACTGTATGAACAAAGGTATACTCTAGCAGCCTCGGTTCTCTAGAAGAGTACCCTCAGGTATAATTTTAACCCTTTTTTGGGCATGAGGGACTAAATTTATGAAAAAGGAACCCTCATGGAGTCCATAGTTAAGCTCTTTTCAGAATCCCTAAAATTGAAAAGATCGTCGAGTGACCTTATTCTTTCACAGTCATTAAAATGGTCCAGAAGAACATTCCTGATGGATTCCATAGTTAGGATTTTTTCAAACTCCTTAAAAATGAAAAAATTGTTGAGTGATCTTGTCTTTATCACACTCGTTAAAATGGTTTTGAATAGACATCTTTTCGGTGCTAGTTTACCCCTTTTTCGAATCGACTAGACTACCTTCGAAAAAAGGTACCCCATTGGAGTCTCCTTTTACGTTTTTTCAGACTCTCTAAATATGAAAAACTGCCGAGATTACCTTCTCTGGGCTTGTAGAACTTACACCGAAGGACGTTACCATTGTGTGTCTTATTAATTGAATTTTCATACGTACGTCTTTGGTCTAATGTCGGCTCCATGTTGCTCTCAACTAAACCATCTGAAGCATGCCTTATACGCAAGCCCTGTAGCAATTCGCCTCTGTGTCTTGACACCTTTGGCCCCAAGAGGGATTTTTCTTGAGTGTCCTTGCTTTGAACATTAGTATTTTCCTTGCACCTCGATCTCGTATGTTTGTGACACTTCCTCCTCCTTTGTAACGTAGCATTCTTTTATTCTTTTTCCAAAATTATTAAAGAAGACAAATATATATATATATATATATATATATATACCCCAAAAAGAGGAAGGGAAAAGTATTTTCTTGGTATTGGTAGCACAATGAGTCTCCCTTGGATAAAGCACATCCTTCCGTTTGTTCATCAAGCCATGGGATTTAAAATGACCTTAGGAAGTTGTTCCCGCTACATTGAGCTATGTCCTTCTCCATTTGGTTACTCTTCCAAACATATGGAGAGTTTGTGTTGCCTCCTACCTCATGAACTTATGTTAATGCCATGTTTCCCGAGTCTCATCATTTGTCATACTATTGTCCAAGGGAACATTTTCCAAGCCTAAGTCATCCCCTCTGCAGTTTGTCTCTTTCCCTCATGCTCGACCATCCTGAAAGTCCAATCAAGTATTTGTTCGAAATCAATGAAGCCTTTAGGTTGATCATCAAGATTCTCTAGTTCATGACTGACGAGCTGTCGAAGACCTCTGGGTAGTGAATTCGTACACTCATATTACACTCCTAGCCAAGTTTTGAAGATTTTGAAGTTGTTGCTAGAGATCTGAAGACCTCATCTCCAACCATCAGGCCTTAGAAGATGGATACTATACATGTATATCTTTTTGATTTTGAGATGTAGATTCGTTGTGTATTTCTCGCATCTACACTTTATATAGTTATATGACATGGATATATAGTGTATTTGATTGGTAGCCATGATTTTATCTCATCCCGAGCATGGGTATGCTCGCCTCGATGAGCCAATTGTTATTTTGTAGATGGAACCTCCCAATTTCTGCTCCTTGGGCTCACTTGTTTGGAACGTTGGTGAAGATTGATAATGTATTTCGGCCATCAGATTCTCTTCGGACCTCACACATTAGGGGGAATCTATTATAACCCTAAATGGCACTATACATACTTACCTGGCATCAGGCCATCTCAGATTCCTTCTTTTCCAAAACACCACTGAACAACTCTTCTTAAAAAAACCCTTTATAAAGGCCCACGTGCCCTACTCCATTAATGCAAGCGTGTACATGCTATCTGCCCCAATACATCCCATGTGTACCTACAAAAGCATAGAAAAATGAAAGTTTTTGATGGAACACACAGCTTTGGGCAAGTTAACTAAACCTTTTGGCCATGCATGGCCAGTCATTCGACCAAATACCTAGCTCCTTCTAGCCTATAAAAGAAGGGGTAGGGGTCCCATTTGAAAGGAGGAAAATCATAGTAAAGAGACTATACCCAATTGAGAATTCCACTTGTCCCAACCTTTAGCCATCCTTGTGCAAAGAGAAGTATAGAGAAAAGCAGTTGGAGGATAGTTGAAGAGGAGCCCAAAACCAGGTTCGTGGAGCAATGGCCAGCTTCATCATTGTAAGTTTCTTTAGTGAAGTTAATAATAAAGAAGTACTTTTCCCATCCCACCATATGAGGTTTTCATTGTTTATTGTGTATATGTTGATTAAATCTCTAACCCATTAATCTATAGATCAAATGCATGTGCATTTCTTTGTTTGTATTTTGTGAACGCAGGTCAGCCTTGGGAGGAGAGTTGCAGTCAAAGAGCGACCAAGCGTGAAGAGGGATCAATATCAAATGCCGGAAATAAGGTATGTTCACTTGATCTTGTTAACTACGTATTTGCTTAAGAATAATGGGGATTAGGTCCGGGTTGACGGTTAAAAAGTAGGAATCTTTAGGTCTTTTATGCATGCATGATAAAACCCTAATTGCTAGTCTATAGAGGGATTTCCCACTCACAACACTGAGTGTTGTGTGGTTCGTTTGGTTTCTAGAAGCCAGAGGAAGTTTTAGTGCATTTAATGTAATTTGTTGTTTTTAGAGGAGGTTGACCCTTCCTGTGGTCGACCTCTCGAATTGTAACAGCCATAAATACCACAATAGTGGTCAGACAAAATTGAAGTTAAGAATTGTGAAGCTAGAATTGTTTTTGCTATGTCATTCAAGACATTTTCATAAACTTGTGCAAGACTGTGTTTTTAATTTAAATGCCAAAATCATGTTGCTTGAGTTTGTGATTTGTTGTTGAGGAGTAGCCACGACCTTCTGGGCGGCCCACCATTGGTATGAGTGAATATTTAGTTAGTTAGCTTTTGTATTCGAGTTGTGCAATTGTTATTTCTTTCATTTTCTATTATATCCATTTTTATCATTTTATATGTTGTGTGTTTGTTGTTCATAGCTTAATTGTTTCAGTTTCGTTTTTGCAGGTTGCTTGTGAAGGATAGTGTTAATATGCTATGTCTTTTTAATTAATTAGTAATAGATTGAAAGCTTAGCTACTAACCTTGTTGTCTGATTAAATCATAGTTGAATTTGTGCAAATTAAAGTAGAACAAAGTATTGGGTTAAAACAGAGTAAAACATAGTATAGAGTTTCTTTGGCAAAGTTTTGATGGATGAATAGTTACTAGTTTTGATTTTGATTCTTAGTTTACTTATCTAGTTTTCTATTTAGTTTTCTTATTTATTTTGCTATTCAATTTGGTTATCAATTTTCTCGTAGTATGTTGAGATAGAAGTAGGGTTTGAGTTATGTTTTTATGAGTATTTCAATTTGCAATTTGAATTGTTAATAAGTAGGATTAGTTTAGTTTACTTCATGCAATTTCCATTCTAGATCTAGATCACAATTTTAATTCAAAGTTGATTTTGAGTTTGGTTTTTAGTCATAAGTCTTTAATGGTATGAATTTGCTTACATTAGCATAAGAGTGCAT
>JZKD02S2017844.1:228009-257757 GCA_000966675.3 Picea glauca | reverse complement strand
ATCCTTCTAGAAGCGAAAGCTTCTATTAGGTCTTCTTACATCCGCCTTATTCTATTTTATTGAAAGGTCTTATTAATATTGACCTTTATTACATCCAAATACATTGATCTACCTAAGTGAGGGTTAGGAACTTAACAAAGGCTGAAGTTCGATTGTTCTGTGCATCCCCCCTTGAGGCACCTACCTCTTAGATGGGATCCAGCCCGTGACCCATTTCTTAGGCCGAAAATCTAAATGTCTCACTTTGACCAAGGTACCTAGTGACCAAATTTTAGGACATCTACCCAGGTGGCAATTGTGGGCTACAATTGCACCTTGATCGGATTTTGTGTGGCTATTGGGAAATATCACCAATTCTTTCGGGATATGCCCCCTCTACCCCTCATTATAACTAATCACTTCATCCTTCACTAGTTTCTCCTTCGATGGCTTCAAACCCCACTGACGAGTGCTATTGGAAGGTCCAGTGCTATTTTGAGAGGAAGGACATTACATATTTTTAGGACATGAGCATTTTTTTTCTTTGTTCCCCCATGCCGACAAAATCCACTTATCCACATATATGCTTCTTTATCAAAAAACTTTATGTATGATGCACTTCTAATTACATTTTGATTTGGATATATATTGTGTAAAGTTCAAAAAATTGCAAACAAAGGCTCTTGTTTATTTATTACTCTCACCAGCATTCGCACACATCCACTTAGCTAGTCGAACATCATAGGGGACCCACAGAACCCCCGTCATTCCAGATGCTTGCTAAACCTCCCTCCTATCCTAAGGGGAGTTCCTAGTCTTTCCAACTCATCAGCACCACCTTCTCACACTCCAGTGAGTGCCACTATCTTAGTATCATCTTTGTTTGGTTCCACCTTACTTGGGTCCAATTCCCAAGGTTCATCGTCCACTCGCTCTCCTTTACACGGAACCGGGGGGCCCACTTCCTCTCAAGGGGGAAGTACAAATCCACTTAGTCCCCCCCAAGAGTTAGGTTCACAAACCACTCACACCATGGCTGGAACTAATCCTCTGCCACCACTACAGATGCCATACTTGACCTCTCTCAACATACTATATCTAAGAAAACTCACAAATGAACCTATATTGCATGACCCCACATGGCCTGCAATGCCTACCAAACTACCTTTAGATATCCCCAAATTTGAAGGAAAGGTAGGAGACGATCCTGCCAACCGTTTCATGACTTTCCACTTATGGTGCTCTTCCAACAACATTATGGATGATTCCATCCGACTACAATTATTTCAACACACACTCACTGACCCATCAGCCAAATGGTATGTAGATGAAAAGTCGAGGTCCCATGCGACTTTCGAGTCCTTGGACAAAGCATTTTTTACCTTCTTTCAATTACCAATCTGCCATGACAATGGTCTTGAACTACTCTCTAATTTTAAACAAACCTCAGCCACACATATCGCTGATCACATTCACAAGTAGCATCGACGACATAGTTTTTGCAAAGCAGAAACCACCAAACAACAATGTCTTGATTGGTTTATCAGATCACTTGTCTCTCTCCTCGGTAAAGATGTGGCTTCCACATTCCCTCCATCAGAAGAAGAAGCCATCAATAAGTCTCAACAATACGATCTCATCTATTCAAAATCAGGGTACTTGTACACAGTACTTCCTGATCTCCCAAAACCTGTGCCATTTGGCTAAGACAAACCTGAGATGTCTCACTCAGTAGACGGATTGATTGGTAACACCACGCACCACGCACCACAACCCTAGAAATCACCAATGTATGGCACACCTCAATATCTGTTAGCATATGGAGGAACCCCTTATTATCCCCCACCTCCTTATCAACAACCATACCCTGTTTTCCTTCCTCCACCCATCAATGGACCACCACCGAAACCCACAATACACCCACCAATCCAAACAAGTTTTGGTACTCCCTCTACCTAAGCTTATACTCTAAGTACTAGCGAAAGAACCATGCCTTCTTATGTACCTTATGGATCATTACCCCCATAGAATCCATACTTTCCATTTCCTGGTCCTCCACCACCCATGGCTCCACCACAAGGACACCCACACGCTGGGGTGAATACAAAAAATCCAATCCATAAGTCGAATAATGCCGAAAAGAAAGGAATAAACTGGAACAATAACAACTCAAGTTAAGGTGGGAATCACCCCCAATAGAACCAACCTACTGGGGGCAACCAGAATCAAGGGAATCAAAACCCTCAAGGGGGAAAAACAACAGGCGTCAAGGGAA
Source organism: Picea glauca (assembly GCA_000966675.3). Lineage (NCBI taxonomy): Eukaryota > Viridiplantae > Streptophyta > Pinopsida > Pinales > Pinaceae > Picea > Picea glauca. The sequence goes on along the minus strand of JZKD02S2017844.1, from coordinate 255,503 downwards.
AAATAACAATAATCTTCAAACCAACTTCCCTTGTGCCCTTTGCGGTGAGTTTGGTCATTATACTCATCATTTCCCTCAAATCACTGATTTTAAATGAATGAAAGACTCAGGAAATGGACCACATCCTCCAACATCGCCTGTCCCTCAGCAGGCCCCACAACAATACATGCAACAACTAACCCCAACCGTGCTGCAAAATCCCATTCCACACCAAGAAGTGATGAACACCCAACAGGACATGCAGCCTACCCCACCATAGTTTGGACAATATCTCAACCCAAACAATCATGTCTATCATGCTATCCTCCTCACTAGTGAGGAAGAAGTCCTGCTACAGACACATAGTTTTCAATACTGTGCATCAGCTGAGTCTCCTACCACACCCCTAGAAATAATCCCCACACCAACGGAACCCCTATTGGTGATTCCTGACCCTAACACTGAAACACCTCTTCATATCCCTCGTGTCCAATTGCAGAGGAATGTCCACAACCCACAGGCTATGGTGGCTCATAATTACAGTTTAGTGCATGACTTAGCACAATCCCCGACTACCATGTAAGTCTTAGAAGTCCTTCAAACTTGTCCCACTCAACAAAAATCATTACTTTCCGCCTTGGGGGCAGTCGACCCCATGGATACTCGACTCATCACATTTGATCTCAATAGCAGAGAGCCTCGACTCCCTGCTCTCATCGCTTTTCAAATCCCTGTTAAAATTTGGAACATTACAGTTCATCGGTGCATCATCGATGAAGGCACATCCACATGCATCATGTCCAAGTCTGTATGGTAGAAACTTGGTTCCCCTGAACTCATACCATCTTCCATTACCTTAAGAGCTTATGACAGGTGACCCTCATCTGTTGAAGGGATCTTTCAAAATGTCCCTGTAGAACTTAGGGGCAAGACCATTCTCATTGACATTGAAATTATTGATGCCCCACTCAATTACAATATCTTGTTCTGTCGTAGCTACATGTACGCTATGAAGGCAATTGCCTCTTCCATATTTCGAACCATAATGTTCCCCCACAATGGGAAGATCATTACAATTGACCAAGTTTCACATTACGAGCCTAAGCCTTCTACCAACATCGATAACATTCTCCCTCTCATCCACACTCATCCTAAAACATACCCACTCTTCGAAATGGGGCCCGGAATTTTCAAAGACCCATCATTGTTAGGAACTTACCATGGCACACCACTGTTCCTTCATCCTTCCAATCAAGTATGTGTCGTATCATCCAAAGGAACTGACATTGAGGATACCCTTCCTCCTAGGGAGGCTTCTCTCATATCTGATGTCCCACTAGTCGCAGAGCCCCTCCCTCTCAATCGTCCTCCGGACTCGTCGACTCCACTAGTTTATGATTTCACCTCACCCCAAGGCCATATCCCAGTTTGTGAGATAGTTCCCCGAGCTATTACTCAAATCCCCTTCTTTTACCCTCCACCAAGTGTACAAGCTTTCTAAGTAGCCGCAATGCTTACTCTCCCTAATATGGTGTTGGAAATCCCAGTTTGGTATTTACATCCACCAGAGATGGTTCCTCAACCATCCCTTCCCCCCCAAACAAAAGGAATCCCAATGAAGATTCCCATACTCACTCCCACCATACCCCCTAAACCTCCACTCACTAACCTCCCTGCCACATCTGGGGGAAGGAGAAATAAGAAGGAGCCCGCAACTCCACTTCCCCCATGCATTCAACCTCCTTGAACGCTATGTGAGAAATATGGAAACCCAACCAACAAATGCCCATCTCTACCTGAGTTACGTAACCTAATTCAACTCAATCAAACACCATCATCATTCGTCACTTTAGCAAGTACTGCCACTACCTCCCGTAACTTAAGTAGCAAAGGGATGCGAAATAAATTCGCTTGCGCCATATGTTCAAAATATGGCCATTATACACACCATTTTCCAATGCTACCTCAATTCCGACAAACATTAGTAGTAGTGCGCCAAATCTTCCAGCACGAACCCAATCCAGCTACATCATCCCCACTAAACATCACTGACATCCATTATGTCACGACTTCAATCAAAGAACGCATGAGATTCCCTTTCTCTCTATGTGAATCCTTTGATCATTTTACATACCAAGGTCCTATGATCATTGAATACAGGCAACGCCAAATGACCTTGATTGAAACCCCTGCACCCCATATAGAATCGATGATCAACCTTACCCCATCACTAGAGGTTCTTCACATTATTTCCCCTGAACCAGAAGCACTCCCTACTCCTCCATGGTTCTTGGATGACTTATACGAGGATTTACCCCCAAATCCCCCCAATCCTCCCATTCATTTCCCCACGGAAATTTTACGTCCAACTACCACTAATAATCCTTAGTATCTCGATATTTGGTTTATGTCAAGCGAACCATCGCATTCTCATTGCATCATTCCCCCTATTGCTTCATTACCAGAGGACAACCACACAGTGACAATCACCGATATCACTCTTTTCGATCCCTTGTATTCCCAACAATTCTACTGTGATGAGGACATACTCAAGGAGTTAACCACCCCCAACTACCCATGGGATGCTCTACACAACAGAGTGCTCTTCTTTTCACAGGAAGCCTTCACACCTCCTAACCAACACCCCATATACGTAGTTGAAACAAAGGACTTTATCCCATCAAGGCATATCGACTGGTTCAACAACCCCATCCCTACCCCTGATGCTTTTGAAGAAGGCAATATGGAAAACATTTCCCCTACCATCAAAATCGATATTTCCATTAGAAATGGAGTCGTCAAGGAAATCACCATTGGCGTCGCATGCACTCCTCAATAAATCATCACCTACAAAGCCCTCTTCCAAGAATACCGGTATATTTTTTCCTGGTCATACACCGAGATGCCTGGCCTCGATCCCTCTATTTTTGAACATTGCATAGATACCTAGCCTAATATCACACCAGTTCGCCAAAAACAACGACCTCTACACCCATCCAAATCCATGGCTATCAAAGCTGAGATTGACAAATTACGCACTGCAGGGTTCATCTACCCCATTTCCTATACCTCATGGGTTTCCAACCCTATATCGGTTAACAAAAAATAGGGCACTATCCGTGTATGCACGGACTTTCGTAATCTCAATCACGTCTGTCCCAAAGACAACTTTCCAATGCCTTTTATCGATCAACTTATTGATGACTGCGTAGGCCATGAGGATTTATCCTTCGTGGACTATTTCTCTGGCTATAACCAAATCCAAATCCACCAAGCCGATCAATACAAAACCACATTCACCACCCCTTCGGGTACTTTTGCATATCGTGTCATGCCTTTTGGCATAAAAAATGTTGGCACAACTTTCCAATGGGCTATGACATACATTTTTCACGATCTAGCCCATATTATCCTCGCATGCTTGGATGACCTCACAGCTTGATCCAAAAAATGCACCCAGCATATCGATAATTTATGGATCATCTTCCAACAGTGTCGTCAGTACAACATCCGCTTGAACCCCCTCAAGTGCGTATTCTATGTCACTGCCAGGTGCCTCCTCAGATTCATCATTTCCCAAAGAGGTATTACCGTAGACCCCCTCAAAGTCCAGGCCATCACAGAAATTACACCCCCCCAGAATTTACGCCAACTCCAGATCCTACAAGGAAAAGCTAACTTTTTAAGACGATTTATCCCATACTATGCCACTCGAGCACACGACTTCCTTCGCTTACTACGCCATGAAATACCATTCCATTGAGATGAACATGCCCAAAAATCATTCGATGATCTTAAAATGGCGCTCTCCAATGCCCCTTTAATTAGTTCACCCGACTATAATCGTGACTATATCCTCTACATATTAGCATCAGCTATCTCAGTAGCAGGAGTTCTTGTTCAAATCGACGATGATGACCATGAGCATGTCATTTAATACATTAGTAAAAACCTCTCAGGGCCACCCTTGAAGTATAAACATGAAGAGAAACTAGCCCTTGCAGTCATCCTCAGAGTCCAGAAACTGCGCCATTACATTATGTTTTTCACAACCAAAGTCATAGTGAATTCCAACCCCACGCAATACTTTCTCAGTCATCAGCAAATTAATGGAAAATTTTCCTGATGAATCATTATCCTTCAGGAGTATGATCTCAAATTTTCAACACCCAAGAGCAAGAAAGATCTCATCCTCACCGAACTTATCACAGCCTTCCCCTCCGATACTACCAATGCCCTCGTCAATACCGACTTCCCCGATGAACATCTCTTTTACATCACTTCAAATGATTCTTGGTACAACGCCCTCCTCGTCTACCTCCGAACCCAAAATTTCGGTAACCACCTCTCGCGAGATGACCACCGTCATATTCACCACCAAGCCCCCCGCTATCTCATCATCGGTGATATCTTATATCGGCCAGGGATCGACACCATACTCCGTCGATGCTTGACTATTGATGAGGCCGATAGTGTCTTGAATGACTGCCATAGCGGCGCATGTGGGGGCCATCTCTCGGGGATGTCCACTGCTCAGAAAATCATCCACGTAGGTTACTTTTGGCCTACATTGTTTCACAATTGCATTCATTTCATGAAGCGATGCGATAAATGTCATCTTTATGCCAACAAAGCACGAGCACCACCTGCTCTTCTCCACCTAGTCATTACTGCAGGTTCCTTTTGTAAATGGGGCATTGACTTCATGACTTGTAACCCACCATCCAGAAATGGACACAAATACATCGTTGTCGTAGTAAATTAATTCACAAAGTGGGTTGAAGCCATACCTACCTTCAACAACACCGATGACACCACAACGTGTTTTTTCTTTAATCACGTCATTTTCCACTTTGGCATACCACTCCAACTAGTCTCTAATCACGGGACACATTTCGAGAATGAGATTTTTGTTGAACTCTCATCTCGGTTAGGATTCTCCCACGAGTTTGCCTCACCATATTATCCTCATTCCAATGGACAGGTCAAAGCAGTTAACAAGGTCCTCAATACCATGTTACAACGCATGGTTAAGAAACATAAGACCAATTGGCATCATATGTTATTTTTCGCACTATGGGATTACCGTACGGTCGTGAAAATGGCCACTGCTTTCACCTCATTTCATCTAGTCCACGGGGTTGAGGCCACTCTTCCTATCAAGTGTAAAATTCCCACCTTACGCACCACAATTGAGCTATTACCTGACATTGCTCCAATGGAGCAGCGTTTGTTGCACTTAGAGTCCCTGGATGAAGATCGTCGATCTTCATTACAGAACTATGAGGCAGCCAAAAGATGGTCAAAGGCCGCCTTTGATCGCGATGTCAACCTTCTCTCATTTCACGAAGGTGACCTCATCCTTGCTTACGATATCACTCACAATACCCTCGGTCATGGAAAATTTGAGTCATTGTGGCATGGCCCCTACATTATCCAACATTTACATCATGGCTTCCCTCGAAGGCCTCTCTCTCAAAGAACCCATCAACGGGTTATACTTAAAGAAATTTTATGCCTAAGCATAGCCATTCTACATTAGGTTATTTCTTTTATAGTGTTTTTAATATTTTTTTCATACCTCACGTCTAAACTATCATTTGTGTTATTGACAGATGCTTCCTCCACTGGTCTACCACATCGGTTATGCCGATGGCGCCAACCGTTGGACACAAAATATCGCTTCGGCAACTTGGGCCCTCTATTCCCCCTCACATGAACTGCTCCACTCTAGCGGCATATGTTTGGGTTCATCAACCAACAACCAAGCTAAGTACACTGCCATAATTAGCCTCCTCATCGATGCCAGCCATCATCATATTCGTCACCTTAGCATCTTACTTGACTCCCAACTAGTCATTCTCCAACTCAACAATGTGTACCGTGTCCGCAATCCTTGCCTCTTTCGCAAATTCATGCAAGTTAGAATTTTATCTCGACATTTTGATTTCATTACATTTACACATATTCCAAGACAATTTAATCAAATTATAGATAACCTATCTAAGATTGTACTCGATTGGCATATAGCACATCAAGATACCTTTACACACACATAAACCATCAAGAGTTTGTCACAACATATATAGATTAGACATCATAAATAACATTAAAGAACAAAAATTCTCACACACATGTGAACATCACAAAGACCCCAAAATGTATATCCATATATATATATATATATATATAAATCAATCAATAGTGCCTTCAAAATGTTTACATACACATAGAATACATCGTATACAAAATCTGCAGGCCAGTGAAGCACCTCGGTACAAAATTGGTGTCACTACACCAAAATGGGTTCACCATCCTATATATAATATACAAAAATACACAGAAAGACACTTATGGTGCCTCTTGAGCACCATCTCTTGGCCCTCCCTTAGGCGGTGGTGCCCCACCCACTATCAGTCCCTCTGGATCTGGAGGTAACCACCTGGTCATCGCAACACCTGCTACAACTGCTCATCAAACCACAGTCTACCACATCAGCGGAACTCCCACACACTGCTCCAGGATGCCCTCATCCTGGATGCACTACCACATGCCCTCAGGTACTCCCTGTAGAACCACTTACAAGCGGCAATGAATATCCTCAAAATATCCCTCGGTCTTAGCCAGAGGAGCATGCGATGGACCTGCACCAGAGTCATTGAAACGGTGTCTCCTAGCTTCTCTCTCCTCGCCAACTGGTCTCGCCTAAACATACGCATGCCATCGTATCTCACCCACCCGTGGCTCCCCCCACAGAGACCTCACCGGCCCCTGATGAGCCAATGCTCTCACCAACTCAACCTCACGCCCGTGAGGTCCCACATTTGCACATACAAACAAAAAAAGGATATCATCAACATCCATCTATACATATATACATAGGTCATACTATCTCAAAAATTAACATATCAAACAAAGCACAAACATACCTCGGTAGTCAAACACCTCTCCTGGAGGTAACACCATATCCGGATCACCCCGAAAGTCAACCCCACAGTATGGATACTGCAATGTGATCTGCGGCATCTGTCGCCACACCTATGCAGCCTCAGCCGTGAAAAAATGGCCACCCTCACCACCATCGTGGCGAATCAAAATCTACAACCACCACATTAGTCATGACTCTCGTGCACCAGATGCGCCCAATAAAACTCTAGGGCACAACATCAACATCCTCTCCAAGAACCATGCCACCAAAATGGACCCAAAGGCAAAGTCCCCTGAGTCTGCAACCTGACACCTATCGAGATGCCCTACCATCTTGGCATGCAACATCAATCCCCAGGCAAAGTGCTCTCCCGTTAATGCCCTCCCCATAATCCTTAGCTGACCACCATTGATCCGCTGAGTCACAAGGGACCCATAAACCCTCACAACCATCACTGCTACACAACGGTGAACCAAAGCATCCATCGCCTCGATACTCACTACGAAGCCTTACATAAAGTCATCTCTCGAACAATCCCTCCAGCCCAAGGTAGCCAACTACCCGTCCCCAGGTAATACAGGCTTTGCCGGTAGGGGCGTTCCCCCAAAAGGGAGCCCAGTCAGAAAGTACACATCCTCCACCATAGTGAAGGCTAGCTGCTCACCTCACACCATAAAACAATGAATATCTGGACTCCACATCCAGATCAAGAACTGTAGAAGGTACTCCTAGGCCTGGATCAAGGGGCACTCAAAAAACTTCAGCAGCCCACAAGCTGCCAAAGTAGTACAAACCGCCGGCTCCTCAATAGCCACGGCCTCCCTCAGTTGTGACCAGTATCGCTCTCGCCAATGAACCGACATCATCCCAATACTCACCTGAAACCACATAAATCCAGTCCTAGATCAACCATCTCAAACATAAACACATTAAAATGTCCAAAAAAGATGATTTTTTCACCCATCAGCCATTGCCTTCAAGGCGCGGTTGTTTAAACCCACAGGTGTGCACACATGCATGTCTGTTCACCCCACAGGTGCGCACACATGCGCGCCTTCTCACCCCATAGGCATGCACAAATGTGCGCTTGTTCATCCCACAGGCACACATGATTGTGTGCCTATCCACCATACAAAGGCGCCTTCATGCGCACCTGTCATGTACACAAGCGTGCATCATAGCACGCCTGTCCACCACACAGCTACGCACCCATGCATAGTTGTTTAGCTAATAGGTGCACATTCAATGCGTGAATTTTTTCCCCCTTAGGGTGTACTCGTGTGTGGATTATCGAACAATAGGCGTGCACCCATGCATGCATATTTCTGAATCACTCACGCACTAAGGGGCCCACACCCACAAAACTCCTTGTACGACCCTCTGTATAGGCCCTGCCGACAAAAATAAAAACTAATTCTATGTAGGACGATTAGACCACTAACTTGAAGCTCATTGGTCCTGAATCGACTGCCTCGTTATCCCGGAATCTCCAAATCTCCTCTGAATATCTCTCATCCAATCACTCTGATAGCAGGTACAAATGAGGTGACAATGTGGGCCCTACAACTATATATAGTCCTTTTTTTCAAACTTCCAGACCCCATTCCGAGAGCTTCGGGTGTCTATTTTTCGATCCATCTTCAGCCACGGGATCAATACCCTGTCCTCTACATCAAGAAAGTCCCCAAGACACTTTTTATCTTTATCCCCCAGGGAGCCATTTTTCCCATACCCCGTTCAGGTATGCATGCTCATGTTTAAAATTATCAAATAAATTCTTGTATGTTTCATTCTCTTTAGATATTGTTCACATTGGGTATTTGGTTTTCATGTGTGCAGGTACTTGGTCATCATACATATGTGCAACCCCTTCAGGTATATAATCAACACTAGCATGTAATCATTCCCTATGAATCTCAAATTGCATCTCTAGTGACACCCTCATAAATTTTCCTTTAGGGTCCCCATATTCGGATCTGCAGTACCGCCACTTCCATTGCACTTTGGGTACTGTTACCCGGTAGCACTCTCCCCCACATGAGTTGTCCCATTCATAGTACCCCTTGGAACTTTGACACTCATGCTGTTTTCAACCCTTTAGGGATGGGAGTCTTGATAGTCTTACATCATGTCATGAATCAGCCACATACTCCTTCTCCTCATTTTGCTAGCCTTCCCAACGGACTCCCGAGACACTTCCTCATGGATTATTTTGACTGCATTCCCACAGCATCATTTACCGATCATCAGTCTGCCCATCCTCAAATTTACCTCCATACATTGCCCTACTACAGAAACTAGCCTATGGGGCCCCCACCCTCCACTTGTTTTTTCCATCAACTTGCGCCACCCCTAGGCCAAACCATCTTACACTAGGGCACCCGTTTCTGTGTCTGCATTATTATCCCCACAAATTTGTTTCATTATTTTTGTAATTAAACCGTGATTCCCAGCATGTTACATATATTTTTGTCGTCACCTTTGGTGACCTTCTTGGCAAATGCAACCCATGTCGCCCTTGGTTGCGACACTCCTTATCATCTACTCCTCTTGACATCATCCATATACTCCGAGTATCCCACAGGCCACCTACCTCTGCTCTCTAAGTTTGTTCACCTTGTCCCGCCTCTAGCACAACTTATCCCACATCTTGTTGTCCCCCTGACACTCGACCTAGTTGAACGGTTGCGGCCACTTATACTTCGCATATATCCCCAACCAAGGGAAATCTTGAGTCTCCACACATATTGACTTTGTCCATGTACCTCCTCATTTCCTAACCTCACCTAGTACATTTCACGAAGCCCTTTGCTTCTTGGAGTCACGTCCCCCTTTTTGTCGACATCAACATAGTTTCTAGAAGGGCGACATTATCTTGACTCTCATTTCCTTTCCAATGAGAGGTCTCAGATGGCATAGGGAGAACCATAATTTCTCCCTACTGTCGTTGACCCCCATAAAATTTGACTTCAACACATTCTCATGTTACAGTGGGTCTTACTTGGCGACTATTGCAGTTGTTTCTTATATTTTCCGAAGACCTCTGAACTTCGTTGGGCTATCAATGCCTACAAAATCCATGATACTTCTTACAAGTGTCATTGCCTACAGTTCAGAGTATGTTCCTCCTCAGAATTGTCCTCTACCTTTAACACAACCGCCCCCGAGGGCGCTGTAGTTGTCTACATCAACACACGGTTTCAGTTACTATACAACACCCTTCTTTTTTAGTTACATGACACGAGCATGGGGCATGCCCTCCTCGTTTGTACACATTTTATTTTACACACATTACAAAAGGTTGGGTTCTGTTAACTCCCAAAATGAAACCGTTCTTTTAGTTGAACTTTGTAGAGGATATCATGGTTATTGGTCGCGTCCTTAAGCTACTTTTGTGTTTTTTATAGTTGAGAAAATTTTTGAATCTAGTTCAATGAAGAAAATGCCAAAATATCAGGTTTCGGTGGTTTGGGCGAGCCTCCAGCATGTTCATTAACCACCGAAAGTATTCAGTTTCATCAGATAAATGGTCAATTTGAAAGGCAAGCAACCAACGAAAAGGTTTGAATGGGCAAAAAGAAAGCTCGTGCTTTCGCACGAGCCAGATGTCAAAATTCGTTGCAATGATGAGAAGTTCAAACCACCGAAAGCTCGCGTTGTGGGAGGTGATGCTCGTTCGTGGGGTTCAACCGAAAGGTTCAAAGCACCTGCATATTATCCACTGCAATAATCATTTCCAAATCTGCGACGAGCGGTGATAGCCAGATACGGTTGCACGGAGCTTCCCTCCTTTCCAGTGGCAAATACATTCATCATTATTAACAAGTCATTCGTTCATTTTAAAACTCAATGTGTTATAATGAAGCCCGAAGATCGCTGAAGATAACTACCAACTCGAGATTTTATCAGCAAATCATGGTTTTCAAAATCTTGGTCCCTCTTTCTCGGGCGATTGGCATGGTGTCTCTGAGTTGAACCAGCATCTCGAATCAAGGAAATCTGATCGGGTTATTGGGTAAGTCTGTAAGCTTTCCTGTCAAAATTTCATAAATACATCTACCCCCGAAAAGTTGAAGTTTCGGCTTTCCCTGTCAGACTGTCATTTAAATGTGTGTCAATATTCTAGCGCATTTATCAATCTTATGCTCTGTCAAATGATTTCACCGTTTCTTCATGAGTAATATCGACTATATCTTTAGTTCCCAGAACCGTGTTGTCCAAACACCTGGTTATCCACAGTTTCATACACAGTCAGTATTAAACCATGGCAAAAGCAAGCCCTGCTTTAAGGTCCGAGGTAGATGGTATGTGGTATTTTGAAGAACATCCAGAGGTTGCAGAATGCTTTAAACAGGTCGGATTGTTTTCATATTGTGAGAAATTAACAACCTTCCACCAACAAATTGCTGAAGCATTTGCCCTCTCATATAATGGCAGAATTGAAAAAATAGGCAGAGAGGAGTTCATTATAGATGACGCATCTATTGCCGAATACACAGGGTTGTCTAGGGCAGGGAATTTCTAGTTTAAAACCTCTTCACCCTCAAATGTTGAATTCAGATCATACCTGTTTCCAGTGCATAAAACGTTGACTTAGAAGAAGGACATTCCTATGTCATTTCTTGAAACGAAGTGGCAGACCCTTCTGAAGGATATTCTGGTATACATCACCTGTGAAGGGCGTTATAACATAGTGATGTACTATCATTTCAAATTGTTAAACCACTTTACAGGCAGGGAACACTTAAACATACCCTATTTCTTTCATAAGACCCTGATTAAAATGGCAAAACAGGTAAAGGCTCAGCGCACTAAAGTTTCAAGAAGAATATCTCATCAGGGGTTGATTACCCTCCTTGTCAAAGAAGCTCTTCATAGGAAGCAAATAGAATGGAGTTTTTTCTTGTTCTGGAACGAGTTTCAGACAGAAAAACCTCCAAAGATAAAAGAAAAAAGGTCCAGAAGTAGGAAAGATACTACTAGTCACAAGAGGAGAAAAGGGATTTCACTGGCCAGGGATTCTATAAAGGCAACACCCAGCAAGCAGGGAGGAACCAAGAAGAAATTAAAGATTGAAGATAGAAATCATGTCATATCAAAAAACCCACTCAATTTACCATACAGTGAATCCGATTCAGAGCAGGAGATGGAAAAAACAAAGGACAAATTGCAAATCAAACAGGATGTAAAATAGAAAATCAAGACACCTCCATCAAAGCCTTCTGAAACACACAGGCAATCAGAAGCAGAACCTTCTTCAAGCAGGCGTAAGAAGGTTAAGACAAAGAAAATCAACATGATGTTAAGAGAGATCTATGAGATGGAGGTCCTCGAGAGGGTAATTAAGAAAGAAAACACAGACCTAATAGAGAGAAATGCTGAGTTATTCAAAGAGAATCAAATTCTCAAATAAAAACATAATACAATCAGAGATAGAAACAGAGAGTTAATCAAAGAAAACATGAAATTATACAGGAAACTCAGGGTTCTAAGGCTCAGGTTAAAGAAGTTTGAACCACCAGAGGAGGAACAAACCGGGTTGGACACTTTGGCTAATCTAGCCACAACAATAATGGATGCGCCAGAACCTTCTACACAGCCAGCAAAGATTCGTAGGTCTGCACGAATCAAAACTGTAGCATCTGAGAAATCTTGAGCAATCAAAAGAAGACCAAGGATAAACATTTTTGAAGTTTTGAAAGTTCTTCAAAGTACAACTTTCGGTGGTTTAGGCAAGCCACACTGTGCTCATTAACCACCAAAACAGGTGCTTTCGATGGATAACTCACCCAGGAACTATTCCAGTCAACCACCGAAAGCCTGTGTGTCCAGAATTTGAATAAGTTTTTGCACAGGTTAGGGATTTTTGATATGAAAAGATTTGGAACCTTTTCCAATGCTTGTCTAATGAATTATCAGATCCAGTTCAGCGGTCATTTTTGATATATGATGAAGAAAGGAATTATTTCAAAGTATATGGACAATTTCATTTGAACTAAAAAATAGGGTATTTTGCCACCTCAGCCAACTCGACTTGGTATTCATGGGAGAATGATATTTTAGCCTTTGAAGGCTGTCTGTACATCACCAACAACCAATTGAGACAAATCTGGGATTAACCTCATTTTGAGGAAGCATCCCACTTCTTTTGCAAACAGTTTTCAACTTGCTATTTTTAGATTATTTGATCCATGTTTTTAGGATCAAAGGACTGTTATGTAATGCTATAAATATTAGATTACAAGAAGAGACTAGGGTTCGATTCTAGATACAGTTACACTCTTTGTACTCAGACTTTTCATTTGCTAATATAGATCACAGGTTTCTTTTCATTTTGGTGGCAGTTTTTCATATTTCTTCTTCACTGTTATATTGTTGTCAAACCTTGAATAGCCATTATCCTATTGTTTGGTTCATGACATTATAATCAGTTCCTTTAGTTGTTTATTAGACCCTGCTTTGCACTGGCTTATGAACAATCTTTTCTTCATCCACTGAAAGTTATTTTACTGTTTAACCAATCTTGGAGAGCACCGTCTATTTGTTTATCATTTTGATGTCTGAATGCCATAAGTTGAATTGAGTTATCCCATTGATCCACCTTTACAAAATACAAAAACATTCATTTCTTAAGTTACCAAGCACCTTTGGTCTGCAACCACAAAGGGTTTCTTGGAGTGATAACAAATTGGCGTCGTTGCCGGGGAGAGGAGATCGAAGCTCAGCTTCCTTGGGAGACGAAATAGATCCAGCTTTGATGATAGACAAAGCCTGGACATCACTTGGTTGTACATTTTCTATCTAGCGACTCCATTGACGAAGTGGCTCCCAAAAGAGATCACACCAGGGAAAACCCAGAAGGCCCATTGACAACATCAGTTCCTGATCCAGAAAAAATCATCAGCAAGGGAAAAGCATTGCACAGACAGACCTCTGGATCTGTAGCTGCAATTGATTCAGGTATTCCAATTGATACTCATATTTCTATATCTGAAAAGTTTTTGGTTGAAACCCCTGCTGAAATTCAAAATTCCAAAGAAATAAAAAGTTCATCTCAAGMTGCTAGGGTAGAAGAACCATCTTTTTCTTCCAATATCACTGATTCTGCCCTTGAGATTGAAATTTCATCGCATCCAAAAGAACATTCCTCTCCATCTTCTTTTAATTCATCACCTGGCAAACCTTCAAAGGGTGTTCTGCACACTTATACAAATCTGCCTGTCCTTGAGGAAATTATCCAAGTGCTATCCTCTAAGGGTGAAGAAAACCTAGCTTCGTTGCTCAGCCAGTTTTATAAAGCCTCCTATTTCCCATCAACTTCTGAGACTGTTGTTCAGAGTGAAGTGAGATAGTCATTCATTTCCAACTTAGGTAATTTATCTCCTCCATCATCTCCTCCGAATTACCTATCCCCTCCATTGTCTCCTACAAGCTCCTCATCTCCATCTATCACCAAGGTCGTCATGGCTGCCCCTATGACCAGAATGGAACAAATCTTGGCAAGCAGATATGCCCCTCTTGTCTTGACAAATCCCCTGTCTTCAATGCCAACTGGTGATTACCAAAAATACATGCCGAAGTTTACAGGAGCAGGGGAATACACAGCTGAAGAACACATTGAGGCATTTTATGCTTATGCGGAAAACATAAATATCTCAGAGGAGGATGTGTGGACTAGATTCTTCATCCAGAGCCTGGATGGCCAAGCTCAGAAATGGTTCAAGGAGTTGCCAGCCAATTCTATCACTGGCATCGAGCAATTAGACGAAGTATTTTTGAAGCATTGGGGAGAAAGGAGAGACCTGTTGTATTACATTTCAGAATTTGGAAATCTGAAGAGAGGAGATGGAGAATCAGTCTCAGGCTTTATTAAAAGATTCAACAAAATGTTTGGTAAGATCCCTGCAGAGATCAAACCAAGAGATGCGTCAGAAAAAATCACGTTTTATGCGGCCTTTGATGCAGAATTTTGTCTTATCCTCAGAGAAAGACGATCAGTTACACTTGCTCTAATGCAAGATGCCGCTCTTGAAGTTGAATCAAACATCACAACCTCTCAGAAACTTAAAGGGAGGACTGAAAAGAAGAATTCTGCTGCCGAATCTTCTTCTTCTTCAAACAATCAAATGGAAAAGATGGCTAAAATGTTCGACAACCTAACATCATAAATGTCAAAGTTAAAATTCCAAAACTAGCCACAAGCAAAAGCAAAAGAATCAAATACTTTTTCCCCTAGAAATCCAAATGCCTTTACCTATAGAAGAAACAATCCACAAACTCAGATCTTGTAAAGAGATAGGAATTCTAATGAAGACCAGAGGATAAAAGTCGCTCTTCAGAATGTAGTCATGGACGAAGACAATGGCGAAGATCAAGAGGATGGTGAAGGCGACATTCATTGTGTTGGAGATGAGACAGGGACATCTTATCTCACACAACAAGATTATGAGCAATCGTTAATGACTGAACAAGCAGAAGATGATCTCCTCAGTGATGGCATATTTACAGTAGAGGATAAGAATAGATACAACCTTCGATCTAAGTCTAAGGCTGCTCAAGAAGATGCATCAGCTTCTCCTGCAGAGACTGCTGCCCCTGTCAAACAAAAAGACCATACATCAGAAGATCAGCCTGCAAAGTCTTCAAAGGAGAAAGCACCAGCCCCTCCCAAGAAGATTGTTTCCCCTGTCAGTCAGCAAACTCCAGAAAGGCAGCCTCCTGTTGAATAGCAGAAGAATCAGGAAGCCTCTTCAAGTCAGGTAAAAATTTCTGATAAAATTGTTGATAAGGCTCCTTATTCTTTTAATTTCGAGGCTGAATTACAAAAGATCAAGATTCCAATTCCTCTTGTTGAGATGATGAAAAATGAGATGTTTAAAAGAGATATCCTCAAAACWTTAGACCCACAKTYAGTATCTCATTCTGCCGATATCCTCAACATTTATGATGATAAACCAACCATCACTCTGGGCCAAATGGTAGAAGAYAGAGATGAAAGTTGTCCCCCYTTCTACATCTCRTTAAACATTCATGAGAAAASAYTGCACAATTGTTTGTTGGACTCCGGTGCTTCACATAACTTGATGCCAAAAGHTGTYATGGATGAGCTTGGAMTGGAGATYACCAAGTCTTATCATGAYMTTTTTTMBTTYGATTCTCGRAARKTCAAATGCCTTGGGATGATYAAGGATYTGGCTGTAACCTTGACCCAAGCATCAATGAAKACRATGGTGATGGACATAGTGGTGGCTGACATACCTCCAAAATTTGGATGTCTTCTATCAAGGTCATGGATGAAGAGATTAGGTGGCACTCTCCAAATGGATCTCTCCTACGCTACTATCCCTGTTTTCGGAGGAGTGAACAGAAGACTTTACAGGGAATCACAACTGGCATATGTGATCAGTGATGAGAAGAATCCATCCAATCATCCTATCTATGCAATGGACACGGATATGGGATCTTGTATCTTGCAATTTGATGATTCACTGCCTGATACATTGTTGCTTAGGAAACACACAGATCAGATCGCAGATCATCCCTCAGAAACAACAGAAGATGATCTCTGGACCATGTTCTTTGATGGCGCTTGCACTAAGGAGTCAGCTGGAGCAGGGGTGGTATTCATTTCTCCCTCAAAGAAAACTTCTCATTTGTCCTTTAAACTTGATTTTAAAGTGACTAATAACATTGTTGAGTATGAAGCATTACTTTTAGGACTGAACGCAACAAAGGAGAAGGGCATTAAAAAATTGCAGGTGTTTGGTGACACAGATTTGATCATTCAGCAAGTGAATAAGTCTTTTCAAGCCAAGCATGTAAGGCTGAAGGCATACAGGGATGAAGTGTTGGAGGCAATTAAAAATTTTGCAGATTTCAAAATTACTTTTGTACCTAGAGCCATGAATGAATTGGATGATTCATTGGCTGTGTCGGATTGTGCATTTCTTCCCCCTTTGCCTCACAAATTGTCTTACGAAATTCAAGTCAGATATAGGCCCTCCCTTCCTGATAATGTGAAATTTTGGAAAGTTTTTGAAGACGATGTTGAACTCACCCGATTCCTTGCAGTGATAGATGAGTTTGCAGATCTGCAGATTGATCAGGAGAATGAACATGATGATGAAGTTCAATAGCCAAAGCTCAAAAGAAAAATTGCAGCTCATGAGATAGTTCAACTGTCCACCAACAGAATTCCTAAAGGCTTGGTCCCATTGGAAAGGTTGTTCGATAACAACGACGTGGCTGTTAAATTGCAAAGTGCGGAAAAAGAGTCAGATGTTTTCCAGTATAATGTGGCCAGTGAGAAAGATCCCAAACATGTCAACTTGGCCTCACATTTGACTGAAAAACAAAAGGCTGATTATGGAGAGCTGCTGAAAGAATTTGCGGACATCTTTGCCTGGCAATATGATGATTTGAAGACTTTTGATACAGAGGTGATTCAACATAAAATCCCATTGAATAAAGATACCAAACCATTTAGACAGAAGCTGCGATCATTCAATCCTTTGCTGCTACCCACAATGGAGAAAGAAATCAAGAAACTGTTGGACGCTCACATCATCATTCCTCTCAGGTATTCAGAGTGGATTGCGAATCTTGTGCCGGTCAGGAAGAAGAATGGAGAGATTAGACTCTGCGTCGACTTCAGAAATCTGAACAAATGCTCCAGAAAAGACAATTACCCTGCCTAAGATGGAGCATATGTTGCAGAAGGTGTCAGGATCGAAGGTAATGTCCTTTATCGATGGGTTTTCTGGATACAATCAGATTGTTGTCCATCCGGAAGACAAAGAAAAAACTTCCTTTACCACTCCATGGGGCACGTTTATGTACGAGAAGATGCCCTTTGGATTGATGAATGCGGGGGCGACTTTCCAAAGGGTAATGGACATTTCTTTCATAGGGGAGAAAGATAAATTTGTTCTGATTTATCTTGACGATATCACTGTTTTTTCAAGCAGCCACGAACTTCATTTGCAGCATTTGAGGAGGACATTTCTGAAATGTCGAAGGTATGGCATCTCTCTTAATCCCAAAAAATCTAATTTTGCACTTAAGGAGGAAAAACTACTTGGGCATATCGTTTCAGCTGATGGGGTTAAGATTGATCCAAAGAGGGTAGAAGCAATAAAAAATTTATCTCTTCCTCGATCAAAGAAAGACATTCAGTCTTTCCTTGGGACTATTAATTTTGTCAGAAGATTCATTGTAAATTTTGCCGAACTCACAAAGCATATCACTGCTATGTTGAGGAAAGAATCTGAAATAAAGTGGACTAAAGCAGCCAGACAATCATTCAATGACATCAAAGAAGCCATCACGACAACTCCTGTATTGATCAACCCAGATTTTTCCAAGGTATTTTATATCTTTTCATTTGCTTCCAATGACACGATCGCTGCGGTACTTTTGCAGAAGAATGTTGATGACCAAGAACAACCTGTTGCTTTCTTTAGTAAGGTCTTGAGAGATGCAAAGGTAAAGTATGAGTTGCTGGAAAAACAGGCCTATGCACTTGTCAAGTCACTGAAGGCTTTCAGGGTCTACATTCTTCAGGCCAAGGTAATTTCTTTTGTTCCCTCCAGTTCAGTTAAAGATGTCCTTGTCCAACCTGACATTGATGGCAAAAGAAGTAAGTGGATAGCCAGTTTGATTGAGTTTGATGTCGAAATTAAAACAGCAAAGCTAATTAAAGGTCAGGGTCTTGCCAAACTCCTGGCAGAAGAAAATTGCAAGCTGCTCGACATAAATCTGATGAGTATTGATGCAACAAATGTTCTGTCTACTGAAAACAATGAAGGTAAGGGAATGCAGGTTTCAGATCATTTAGCAGATTGCAAATGGTACAGCCATATCATTCAGTTTTTGCAGAATTTAACAGTCCCATCAGATCTGACAAAGACTCAAAGAAGGGCTTTAAAGCTCAGAGCTGTAAATTTCTGCATCAATGATAATTTGTTGTTTTGGAAGAATCCTATTGGTTTGTTGTTGAGATGTGTGAATCAAGAGGAGGCAGCTAAAGTCATGTGTGAACTTCACAATAGTGAGTGCGGAGGACATCACTATTGGAAACTCACAGCACACAAAATCTTAAGATCAGGTTACTATTGGCCATCCTTATTTTCAGATGTTTATGAATTTGTGAAAACATGTGACAAATGTCAGAGATTTGAAGGTAAAAAACAACTAAAGTCCCTTCCTCTCAAACCTATAGTGGTCACAGGGCCTTTCCAGCAGTGGGGCCTGGACTTCATAGGTGAGATCCATCCACCTTCGAGTGGACAACATCGATGGATTCTGGTTGCCACCGATTACTTTACAAAGTGGATTGAGGCTATCCCCACCCGGAATGCCAATCACACTGTCATCATAAATTTTCTGCAGGAGAATATATTCGCCAAATTTGGCTGTCCCAAGAAATTTGTCACTGATAATGCTACTGCATTCAAAGATAAACACTTGGTGAAATTGTGTGAAGAGCTGGGAATTCAGCTGGTACATTTCACAGCCTACTATCCGCAAGGGAATGGTCGAGCTGAGTCATCAAACAAGAGTTTAGTCAGAATCATAAAGAAGTTGCTTGAACAGAATGCCAGAGGTTGGGATTCCAAACTAAAGTTTTCATTGTGGGTTGACAGGGTAACATGCAAGAAATCAATTGGTACATCTCCTTTCAAGCTGGTATATGGTACTGAGGCCATATTTCCTGTTCATCTTGCATTGCCAGTTGCAAAATTCTTACAAGAAAATGATGAGGAACCAAGTGATTTGACTAGGAGGATTCATGATTTGGTAGAACTACAACAAGATAGAGAGCAGCTCTTAGAAAAAACTGAATTGCATCAGGAGAGGATCAAGAAAAATTTCGACAAGAAAGTCAAATCAGATGTATTCAAAACAGGGGATATGGTCTTAAAGTGGGATGCAGCAAGGCAGGAGAAAGGGAAACATGGAAAATTTGAAGCTCTTTGGACAGGTCCTTTTGTCATAATAGCAGAGCAGCAGAACAATACCTTTTCCCTTCAAACTCTTTCAGGCGAGCCAATATCAGGGGGCCCTTTCAATGGCCATTTCCTGAAGATCTATTTCTCATAAGGCTTCCTTGAAGCCAGGTTCTTCTTGTACATATTTTCTTTTTCAGTTTTGTTTTCTTTATTTTTGGTATTCTAATAACTCCATTCCCAATGGTACTAGCAACTATTTTTCAGATTGTAATAAGGCTACTGAGTCTAGCTAGGTTCTTGGTCACCTCACAGGGAGATGCCCATCCCAGTTGGAGACAAATGTTAACTCCCAAAATGAAACCGTTCTTTCGGTTGAACTTTGTAGAGGATATCATGGTTATTGGTCACGTCCTTAAGCTACTTTTGTGTTTTTTATAGTTGAGAAAATTTTTGAATCTGGTTCAATGAAGAAAATGCCAAAATATCAGGTTTCGATGGTTTGGGCGAGCCTCCAGCGTGCTCATTAACCAACGAAAGTATTCAATTTCGTCAGATAAATGGTCAATTCGAAAGGCAAGCAACCACCAAAAAGGTTTGAACAGGCAAAAAGAAAGCTCGTGCTTTCGCACGAGCCAGATGTCAAAATTCGTTGCAATGATGAGAAGTTCAAACTGCCGAAATCTCGCATTGTGGGAGGTGATGCTCGTTCGTGGGGTTCAACCGAAAGGTTCAAAGCACCTGCATATTATCCACTGCAATAATCATTTCCAAATCTATGTCGAGCGGTGATAGCCAGATATGGTTGCACGGAGCTTCCCTCCTTTCTAGTGGCAAATACATTCATCATTATTAACAAGTCATTCGTTCATTTTAAAACTCAATGTGTTATACTGAAGCCCGAAGATCGCTGAAGATAACTACCAACTCGGGATTTTATCAGCAAATCATGGTTTTCAAAATCTTGGTCCCTCTTTCTCGGGTGATTGGCATGGTGTCTCCGAGTTGAACCAGCATCTCGAATCAAGGAAATCTGATCGGGTTATTGGGTAAGTCTGTAAGCTTTCCTGTCAAAATTTCATAAATACATCTGCCCCCGAAAAGTTGAAGTTTTGGCTTTCCCTGTCAGACTGTCATTTAAATGTGTGTCAATATTCTAGCGCATTTATCAATCTTATGCTCTGTCAAATGATTTCACTGTTTGTTCATGAGTAATATCGACTGTATCTTTAGTTCCCAGAACCGTGTTGTCCAAACACCTGGTTATCCACAGTTTCATACACAGTCTGTATTAAACCATGGCAAAAGCAAGCCCTGCTTTAAGGTCCGAGGTAGATGGTATGTGGTATTTTGAATAACATCCAGAGGTTGCAGAATGCTTTAAACAGGTCGGAGTTTTCTCATATTGTGAGAAATTAACAACCTTCCACCAACAAATTGCTGAAGCATTTGCCCTCTCATACGATGGCAGAATTTAAAAAATAGGCAGAGAGGAGTTCATTATAGATGAGGCATCTATTGCCGAATACACAGGGTTGTCTAGGGCAGGGAATTGCTGGTTTAAAACCTCTTCACCCTCAAATTTTGAATTCAGATCATACCTGTTGCCAGTGCATAAAACGTTGACTTGGAAGAAGGATATTCCTATGTCATTTCTTGAAACGAAGTGGCAGACCCTTCTGAAGGTGATTCTGGTATACATCACCTGTGAAGGGCGTTATAACAGAGTGATGTACTATCATTTCAAATTGTTAAACCACTTTACATGTAGGGAACACTTAAACATACCCTATTTCTTTCATAAGACCCTGATTAAAATGGAAAAACAAATAAAGGCTCAGCCCACTAAAGTTTCAAGAAGAATATCTCATCAGGGGTTGATTACCCTCCTTGTCAAAGAAGCTCTTCATAGGAAGCAAATAGAATGGAGTTTTTTATTGTTCTGGAATGAGTTTCAGACAGAAAAACCTCCAGAGATAAAAGCAAAAAGGTCCAGAAGCAGGAAAGATCCTACTAGTCACAAGAGGAGAAAAGGGATTTCACTGGCCAGGGATTCTATAAAGGCAACACCCAGCAAGCAGGGAGGAACCAAAAAGAAATTAAAGCTTGAAGACAGAAATCCCGTGATAGCAAAAAACCCACTCAATTTACCATACAGTGAATCCGATTCAGAGCAGGAGATGGCAAAAACAAAGGACAAATTGCAGATCAAACAGGATGTAAAATAGAAAATCAAGACACATCCATCAAAGCCTTCTGAAACACATAGGCAATCAGAAGCAGAACCTTCTTCAAGCAGGCGTAAGAAGGGTAAGACAAAAAAAATCAACATGCTGTTAAGAGAGATCTATGAGATGAAGGTCCTCAAGAGGGTAATTAAGAAAGAAAACACAGACCTAACAGAGAGAAATGCTGAGTTATTCAAAGAGAATCAAATTCTCAAAGAAAAACATAATACAATCAGAGATAGAAACAGAGAGTTAATCAAAGAAAACATGAAATTATACAGGCAAATCAGGGTTCTAAGGCTCAGGTTAAGAAGTTTGAACCCCTAGAGGAGGAACAAACCGGGTTGGACACTTTCGCTAATCTAGCCACAACAATAATGGATGCGCCAGAACCTTCTACACAACCAGCAAAGATTCGTAGGTCTGCACGAATCAAAACTGTAGCATCTGAGAAATCTTGAGCAATCAAAAGAAGAGAAAGGATAAACATTTTTGAAGTTTTGAAAGTTCT
The DNA here is from genome assembly GCA_000966675.3 of Picea glauca. Classification (NCBI taxonomy): domain Eukaryota; kingdom Viridiplantae; phylum Streptophyta; class Pinopsida; order Pinales; family Pinaceae; genus Picea; species Picea glauca. The sequence continues at coordinate 232,910 of JZKD02S2017844.1, read as the reverse complement.
TCAAAGTACGACTTTCGGTGGTTTAGGCGAGCCACACTGTGCTCATTAACCACCGAAACAGGTGCTTTCGGTGGATAACTCACCCAGGAACTATTCCAGTCAACCACCGAAAGCCTGTGTGTCCAGAATTTGAATAATTTTTTGCACGGGTTAGGGATTTTTGATATGAAAAGATTTGGAACCTTTTCCAATGCTTGTCTAATGAATTATCAGATCCAGTTCAGCGGTCATTTTTGATATATGATGAAGAAAGGAATTATTTCAAAGTATATGGACAATTTCATTTGAACTAAAAAACAGGGTATTTTTCCACCTCAGCCAACTCGACTTGGTCTTCATGGGAGAATGATCTTTTAGCCTTGGAAGGCTGTCTGCACATCACCAACAACCAATTGAGACAAATCTGGGATTAACCTCATTTTGAGGAAGCATCCCACTTCTTTTGCAAATAGTTTTCAACTTGCTATTTTTAGATTATTTGATCCATGTTTTTAGAATCAAAGGACTGTTATGTAATGCTATAAATATTAGATTAGAAGAAGAGACTAGGGTTCGATTCTGGATACAGTAATACTCGTTGTACTCAGACTTTTCATTTTCTAATACATATCACAGGTTTCTTTCCATTTTGGTGGCAGTTTTTCATATTTCTTCTTCACTGTTATATTGTTGTCAAACCTTGAATAGTTGTTATCCTATTGTTTGGTTCATGACATTATAATTAGTTCCTTTAGTTGTTTATTAGACCCTGCTTTGCACTGGTTTATGAACAATCTTTTCTTCATCCACTGAAAGCTATTTTACTGTTTAACCAATCTTGGAGAGCACTGTCTATTTGTTTATCATTTTCATGTCTGAATGCCATAAGTTGAATTGATTTATCCCATTGATCCACCTTTACAAAATACAAAAACATTCATTTCTTAAGTTACTAAGCACCTTTGGTCTGCAACCACAAAGGGTTTCTTGGAGTGATAACATGTCCTACAGGTTCCCTTCTCCCTCCAATGGGGCCACTCTTGATATTCTCACTATCGCTCTTTCTTACAACGGTACTCTCAGTATAAGAAACATTAATGAATTTCGGCTATACATATGCTCCTAACCTCATCCATCAGGGGGCATCTGTTATCACTGAAATTTCATCTGCAAATGGTTACAGGAATCCAACATCTTCAAACAGCTATGAGTTCACCCATGAACCAAAATTACCACAAAATCATTTCCAAAAGGTTCAAAACTATACAACCAGTGATAAAATTAAGGTGCGCTATGACTACACAGGGCGCGCATGCACATGCGCCATCCAGAAACGCAAGAAAAGATCACATGCGCATGATGCACGACTGTGGTCGCTAAAATCCATGCACATCTGAGAACGACGCATTTATGAGATTGTTCAGCCTCCCACGCACTTCTGTTTCAACTTCCAAGTTGATTTGACATCCAAATCTCGGCTGGATCTGACTGGGTGGCTGATCAAAGACCTAAAAATGCCCTAAACAACCCATTTTCACACTAAAAGCTAGTTGCACAATACCTCAAAGTGGTGGTATAAAACAAGGCCATGGGTGCACTACATTTTCAAGGAATTCATTTGCAAGTTTATGCTATTGCTATTCTCTTGGGGAATCATCTTTTCTCATCAAGAGTATACTAGCATCATTACATTTGGGCAATCCACCTCACCTTTTGAGTGGATTAGCTTGGGATTCCTTCACCATTTCTTTCAAGTTTCAAAGTTGTAAGAAGAGATCAATTGTGGGGGTCCAAGAGCCCTCCCTTGGAGGAAGAAGGGACTCAAAGTCTCCTTTATTCTCAGTGTTTTATTTTTCACTAGTACAATCATTTCCATTAGTGACATGAGTCTTGTTGGTTTTTTGTTCTTATGTCCTTATGCTCAATAGTTTAGTTGTTATTTCCTTTCTTAGTTTAATTCTTAGCTTAGTCTTTTATGTTTCTTTTTCTAACGCTTTCCTTTACTGTTTTCCTACTTAGCTAACCCAACTAAGCTTGTAAGCACCTATGTTTTTCTCATTTAGGTAACAAAGGAGGTGCAACATCTGTATAACTTCATATTGCTATGGTTGTCACACCAAATGACGATCAACCGATGAAACTGAATTCCCAATTTAGTGAGAAAATGTTGTAGCCACATAGCTTGAATGGTTATGTTAACTACCCTTTTTTACTCTACCTTGGATGAATATAGAGAAATAGCTACTTTCTTCTTCCTCAACCAACAAATGGGCCCAGAACCTAGACCGAGTGAGTAACCAAATGTGGACTTGCAATCAATGTTGTCACCAAACCAGTCAGAATCAATGAACTCGATGAGATCCAATGTAGATTCTACTGCATAGTAAATACCAAAGGTGATGCTGCCCTATATGTATCGAAGGATATGCTTTGCAGCCTTCCAATGTAGCTCATGCGGCTCTTGCATGAACCTGGATACTATTCCAACTACATAGGAGAGGTCTGGCCTGAAGTGTGTGAGATACAACAAGTTCCCCACTAGTTGTTTGTACAATGTTTTTTCCATTAGTGGAGTGTCCCCACCATCCTCAAGTATAACTCTTGATAGGAAAGGAATCGGGGTAAACTTGTAGTCTATCATGTGAAATCTCTCAAGGCTATCTAGTGCATACTTGGCCTGAGACAATTTGATGCCTGATGCATCTTGAATGATCTCGAGACCAAGGAATAAATGTAGAAGTCCCATGTTCGTCATCAAGAACATGTCATGAAAAATCCTCTTGAATTCAACAATCGTTGAAGTCAATAAATTGGTGATCAACAATCATCAACATACAAAAATAGGAGTAGAAGTGAATCAACTATCCTGAGCATGTAAACATGTGGTTCTATATTACATTGTACAAAGTTATGTGACAATAGGTAGGAGTCCATATTGGCATACCATGCCCTTGGGGCTTTCTTGAGGTCATAAAGAGACTTCCTCAGTCGATATACCAAAGATGAATCCTACATGAAGCCTTTGGGATGCTCCATGTAGATCTCCTTAGAGAGATCTACGTGAATAAATGCATTCTTCAAATCCATCTGATGGACTTCCCATCCCTTGGATGTTGCAATTGAAAGTGCCAAATGTATGGAATCCATCTTCGCTGCTAGAGTGAAGGTCTCGTCATAGTCAATGTCATGCACATGTTGAAATCCTTTGGAAAATAGCCTAGATTTGTATCATCTAACTTGTCCATCCACTCTGCTCTTGGTCCTGTATACCCATCTGTACCTGAAAAGTTTCCTTCCTTCATGAAGGGGAACCAGATTGTTGTGAGGGAAATCTCCTTACGGACTAGCAAATAGGGTTAGACTTTGCATGCAGATATGACCTATAGAAAATCTACTTTCTACCCTCGTCCCCAGAATTAAATCCATTTCTTTTCAGTAAATGTATGGCTAGATCAACCTACCTTGTTCTGGGTGTTCATTGTTGATCCCTTGTCACACTTGATCACCTGTTCCCAGTTCTCCTTTCCAATGTTGACCTGCATATAAGACAAGCAACGACTACACATGCATCTTACCTATAGACTAACGGGTTAGAGATTCAAACATGTACTTAACAAATTATGAATAACTCATGAATTGGGATGGGAAAAGCATTTTCTTTATTACTTTGAATGAGTCAACTTACAAAAAATTGAGACCGGACACCGCTTCGTGAACCTAATCCTAGGCTCCTCACCAAATGTCCTCCAATGTCTTTGCTTTGTATCTCTTCTGGCGCAAGGAAGGATAAAGGGTTGGGACAATGGGAATATGCAAATGGGCAGAGTTTCTTTGTTATTTTCCTCCTCCAAATGGGACCCCTACCCATTCTTTTATAGGCTAGAAGGAGCTAGGTATTTGGACGAACCCTCGGCCATGCATGGTCAAGAGTTTCAGTTAACTCACCCAAAGCTGTGTGTTTCATTGGCAACTTTCATTTTTTCATGCTTTTGTCAGTCCACATGGGTTGTTTAAGGTTAGCCAGCGTGTACAGACGTGCAGTAATGGAGTAGGTTCTGTGGGCCCTTATAAAAGAGGTTTTTTAAAGAGTTGTTTAGCAGTGCTTCGACAAAGAAGGGATCTAAGATGGCCTGATGCCAAGTAAGCATGTGTGGTGCAATTTAGGGTTATAACAGATTCCCCCTAATGTGTGAGGTCAGAAAAGCATCTGATGTCCGAAATACATTACCAATCTTTACTGATGTGCCAAACGATTGAGCCCAAGGATCAGGAACCGAGAGGCGTCGTCTACAAAATAACAAATGCCTCACCTAGGTGGGCATACCCATGCTCGGGATAAAATATAATCATGGATACCAATCAAATACACTGTAGATCCATGGCATATAACTATATAAATAGTAGCCGCAAACAATACACAACGAAGCTACATCTCAAAATCAAAAAGATATACATATAGAGTATCCATCTTCTAGAAGATGATACAACCTGATAGATGGAGATGAGGTATTCAGAGCTCGAGAAACGACTTCAAAATCTTCAAAACTTGGGTAGGAGTGTAATATGAGTGTACGACTGCACTACCCCGAGGTCTTCGACAGCTTGTCGGTTATGGACTTGATGATCAGACTGAAGGCTTCATTGATTTCGAACAAGGACTTGATTGGACATTCAGGATGGCTGGGTATGAGGGCGAGAGACAAATTGTAGGGGGGGAAACTTAGGCTTGGTGACAAACTTCCCTTGGAAAATAGCACGACAAATGATGAGACTCAGGCAACATGGCATTAATCATAAGTCTACGAAGCAGGAGGCAACACAAACTCTCCATATGTTTGGAAGGATAACCAAACGGCGGAGGACACAACTCTATATAGTGAGAATAGCTTCCTAAGGTCATACTACATCCCATAGTTTGATGA
>JZKD02S2017844.1:206590-227950 GCA_000966675.3 Picea glauca | reverse complement strand
CCTTCCTCTTTTTGGGGTATATTTGTTTTTTTTTTTTTTTGTCTTTTTAAATAATTTTGGGAAAAAGAATAAAGGAATGTTACATTACAATGGAGGAACGAGTGTTGCAAACATACAATTTCAAGGCACAAGGACAAGACTAATGTTCTAGTATAATGATACTCGGGGAAAATCCTCCGGGGGCCAAGGGTGTTAAGACGCAGAAGCAAACTGTTACAAGTCTGGCATATAAGGTATGCAAACACGGTTAACAAAACACACAATGGTAACATCCTTCGATGTAAGTTTAACGAGCCTAGAGAAGGTAAGCTCGGTGGTTTTTCATATTTAGAGAGTCTGAAAAAACATAAAAGGAGACTCCATTGCGGTACCTTTTTCGAAGATAGTCTAGTCGGTTTGAAAAAGGGGTAAACTAGCACTGAAAAGACGTCTATTCAAAACCATTTTAATGAGTGTGATCGAGATAAGATCACTCAACCATTTTTTCATTTTTAAGGAGTCTGAAAAAATATTAACTATGGACTCCATCGGGATTGTTCTTCTGGACCATTTTAATGAGTGTGAAAGAATAAGGTCACTCGACGATCTTTTCAATTTTTGGGAGTCTGAAAAGAGCTTAACTATGGACTCCATGGGGGTTCTTTCTTCGTAAGTTTAGTCCCTCAGGCCCGAGAAAGGGATACAATTATACCTAAGAGTACTCTTCTATAGAGTTGAAGTTCCATAGAGTATATCTTTGTTCGTATAGTTGACCGTCCAGACCGAAAAAGGGGTAAACTACCGCCGGATAGACGTGACTTCAAATTTCAATTTAACGAGCGTGAAAGGCCACAAGATTGCTCCGCAATATTTTCATGTTTAGAGGGTCTGAAAAGGACTTAAAAGAAGACTCATAGAGGTTAATTTTCTCAATTAATCCAGACGAGATCGAAAACCATAAATGCAATCTCAATGGATGTTGCTTTTGGATCTCAAAGCGAGCTTGAAAAATAACAAAGTCAGCTCATGATCGACTCTTTGTGGGTCGATGCCTGGAATCTCCTTGGGGGAGCAGTATTCTCCGACGAAAACGTTGTCTATGATGCCAGGGTTTCTGGAGATATTGATAGGTATCATTTCAGAAATGGTTTCCATATTACCCTCAGCATAGAGCTCGTGTGTAGCTAAGGGATTAATAGGACAAGACCAATCTCCAGTCATAGTCAAGGAAAATTCTCCGGCCTCAATTCTACTTAACTTTGGGAGGAAGTATGATCTGTGATGAAGATCATCCTAGGGTTTGTCCGGAGTAGTCATTGCTTAAATTACTACTTCATCGGAGGGCAAGACTAAGTCTAACGAATCGGTGTCAGCGAGAGAACCTTGAGCCCAAATAGGCTCTAGAAGCGGATCAAACTCTTATGCAGGAGTTGGATCTGGGTTGGCTAAAGCTTTGTGGACTAAAGAGTACGCTATTTCAGCTTCGAACAAGGGCATGGACATGCCCGGGTGCCCTATCCCATCCATCGTGGCCGATGGGGAAGGAATTATCCATGGATCGTCGAAGTAAGTCATGTGGAACGATGAAACTTGAAAAATATCAACCTTATGGTGATTGGATATAAACTTGATATCACCCTGAGGAGGCGAGTAATCGAAGGTACCCATCAAAGATGGGCACAAACCAAACCCTACATTGACCACACCCAGTTGAGGATTATCAATCATCGGTATCGTGGATGTCCCCAATGCAGGGTCAGGTCTAGAGAAAGACAATTGATCGATGGTCATAATGCGGCCCTCCTGTGGAAACAACAAGACCTGGAAAACTGTAGCAACCACAGCTTGCATGGCATAAGTCCAACTCCTCCCTAACAAGAGATTATAGTCGAGGGGTGCTTCGACTACTTCTACCTCGACACACACTTTCTTCCCTCCTAACTGCATGGGGAAAGAAGGAATGATACCATGTGGTCGGAACAAATGACCGTCAAAAGCAGTGAGAAGAGTAGGTGACGGAGACAAAACGGGCTGGCCAATGGCCTTCCAACATGCCAATGACATGACGCATGTCGAGGCACCCTCATCAACCACTATGCAAAAGATATTCCGAGTAAAAATTTTCGTGGGATAAGCCACTACTATCTGAAACGCAATGTGCTAAGGCAGACGAGGTTTTAGGTCGGTTGTATCCAGCATGATTGTACCCGGATTACAAGCCTCAGTAGATCCTAAAGAGGTTAACAAGTCTTTCCTCTAGGAAGGGCAACTTTGGAGGACCTCCAAAGAGGACATCACACAAGGGGTTTGTGATAAATCTTCCACCATAGAGTAGTTCTGGGCGGCCCTTGCATTTGGGTTATGAGAATATTTTTTGAATGCACCTTTGGGAATGTGTGTCATTGTTTCACCCAACATCTTCTCAATATGTAGAGGAAGAGATGGGAGTTCAACTTCTTTACCCTTCTCAGAAGTGCTTGATTTATTATAGTCATGCGCTCTAGTGGATATGAAAGAATCACCCTTCATCATATATACATTCACGGATGCAGGATTGTTCGAAGGCGGCAAGGGTCCTTGACTACCCCCTTTCGTGCTTGTAGAGGCTTGGGTCTTTTTTGGCCCGTGTTGAAATGGATCGGTTAACACAGTAGGTTGTTGTTGCATCACAAAATTTTGGGCCTCTGCAAGTCGAGGACATAGGTGGGTCAGGTGGTCTTCCGTGCATAGGTTGCATGGATATCTCACCTTCCATTTCTCAGTGTTGTCCCTGCCAGCATTATAGGTAGTTTTTTTATCCCCCTTACCCTTATTTTGTTGTTTTTTCTTTCCTTCAGGCTACTGGGTGGCCTTTGGGTTAGTCGATTGCATTATGTGTACCTCCGACGTTTTGGTAGGGGGAGCAGCCAAAGTAGTAGTTTGGTTGGCTGTTGTGTTGTATATATAACTGTTGCAATTACTTCATCAATTTCTCAGTGGGATTTGTTTGTGTTGAACCAACAATACCATCGGCATGTGTTCTGGCTCTCTATCTAGTTTTATCAAGTATTGAGTGTGGTGCATCTGGCAAGATGTTGTATAACAAACCAGACTGAGAATAGATGAGCTCAAATTGTTGAGCCCTCATGATGGCATCTTTTTCGGAGAATACTCCTGACATCGCGACGTCTTTGGATAACTATGGGACCAAAGACTTAAGGAACCACTCAAGCAGGAATGTGGGTGGGACTAGCACCTTAATTAAACTCTTCTGGCGTCTCCATTCTCAGATGTGATCAGAGATATGGTCCACTATTGTCTGTTCAAAATTGGCGAGAAGCTCTGTGTCAGCGTCGTATCTCACAGGTAACTGGAAATGGTTTAGGAAATCCATCGCCAGTTCATCGAAGGAAGAGTATCTTGATCGATAGAGCTCAATGTACCATTTCATGACACTCCCAATGAGAGTATGTTGAAACAATTTCAACTGTACGAAGACGTCTTTCAACAAGTTGGATGAGCACCAAAGATGAAAGGTATTCACATGATCTCCTGGATCTTCGTTAGGATTGGCTTCGAACTTTGGGATGTATGAAGGCAACTTTGTCCCCATAGGAGGCCAACGTGGATCATCAAAGATAGGGTCATTCAACAACCTTGTCAAATATGACAACTGCAAATTCACCAAGAAGGGTAGTTTGGGTTGTTGGTGATAACCTGGGAAAAAGGGGTCTGGATTTTGACTGGCACCAGGTTGCCAGGAAAAGTTCGTCTGCTAGCCCAGATTTTGGTAGAAGCCATGGCCTTGGACAACGTATGGATTTTGCGTATGTGGAGACATCATCAATTGATTTCCAAAATAGGACATAGATGGTTGGGCATGCATTACATTCGAAGGACTTTGGGAAGGGTTGCCCCATGTCGGTCCTGTGGGGATAGGCATAGCAGTTTGTTTGGGGTTGCATTGATTGTGGAAAGAATTACCCCAGATCGACATTCTGGAGGAGGGAATGGATCCCTACCAAGAATTCCAAGGCCCTGATGTGGAAGAAGTTCCTAGGTTTTCCCCCTGTGAAGGAATAGTATCCTGCATAGGAATAGGTTGTCCAAAACTGGGATTGCCCCCAGTCGGGAAAGCGACTGACGTGAAGGCATTGTTACCAAACGTTTCGATCAAAGAAAATGGTGTTGAACCTACTGGCATATTATGCGAAGGTGGTCCTTGACTCCTCGCTCCAAATAAACTATGGTGTGTAGGTTGCCCGGTGGATTGCTGATGCGAGCCACCAAGTGAAGGGGACGAAGGAAGTATATGAACTCCTCCATCAGGGAAAGTGTTAAAAGGAGCAGGAGTGCCCCCCATGTGACCCTGCAAAGGAGAGCTAGAGCTCCCTGCCCCCAAACCTAAAGTTTGTAAAGTGGAGTAGGAAAGTATAGGACGTGTACCCAAACTAGGCATCCCATATAAGAATGGAGGGCCTATCGCACTTGGTGTGAAAGGGGTTGTGGCTGCCACCAAAGACGGGATCAGATGACTGTGCGATGTAGAAGCAGTGAACACCATGGTGGCTCAAACTAGTGACAGTGGGTTAGGAGGTGAAAACTCTCCTGTGGTGACAACCGTAGTGGGAATTGAAGAATTCCTTGAAGGAGTAACAACATTTGTTTCCATTGTTGTGTTCAACACTGTCTGGTGCTCGTAAAATTGAATTGGTACGATGAAAGGTGTCAAGAACTCAGTGGTTAGGGTTTCAACCAGGCCAAAATCATTTTCTCCAAGGTAAAAAATGGTCGATTCCTCTAGAAGTTGGTCGGGCACAATTTCTTGTGACCCAGTCGCTTCAAAAGACCCTTGTTGGTCTAGCTTTCGCCTTAATGGTGGCAGGGGTGGCTCCAGTGTAACTGGCGACAAGCCAAGAAGCCTTCGTGACCGACAGATCTCGTGATCCTCCACTGTGTGAGAATATCAAAGACACTCTAGGGTATTATAAACATTCAAAAGTAACACACACTAAAAAAATTCCCTAGAAGATAAGACAGGAAAACACTAAATTAATTGGAAGAACGGTTACAACAACCAACACTAGAGTAACTTACCAGTGCAAGTGCAAATCGAATGCAAAAGCACCCTTTGGTTATACTCTACAAACCATGGCCTGATGTCTATCCTAGGTACCATGGTATACCCCGATAGTCACCTGTGTATGTCCCTAAAAAAGATAGGCAACTAGGTTGCCAACGCACGAACAGTCACCAGGCGGATAGAGTCGAAAGTCGGGTAGACCACAATGAACAAGGTATCGAGCCCAAAACTTATCAAGAGTATCGAAATCAAGTGGTCTGGAAGAAAAATGAGGACCTTGAATAGATTTGAGACCCACGAAGCCCCGTGGCAAATGCAATCGACGGAATCCCAAAACAATCCCTCTATATGTGTTCTCCACTACGATTGGTCCAGCTTTGGAGGGGTTATCTCTTTTACCTTTCTGCACACGACCTCATGTTTATCCCCTGTGTTAGAGGGGGGTCCCAGATAAACTTCACAATAATATACTTAGACACTCCCTAACTCAGACTCCAATGTTTGATTTTAAATGGCCTTGAAGAGTTTCCTCTCCAACCTAATCCAAGGCCCTAATCCTGCACTAGTTGGTTAACCCTACAAACATAAAAGTCTAATAAATTTTAGATTTAGCATTAATTTTATGGCTTTGTATTATGTCAAGGGGTATGAAAGTGAAACTAATGATGTGTAAAAGATGAAAGCAAAAATGAATAAAAAAGATGGAAACAAAAACTTTTACTTAATGCAAAATTTCAACAACTTTTCAAAAAATGTTTTTTTTAATTTTCTAAGATTTTGGACAGCACACTCAAAAGAAATTTCACTTGACTACAAGCTACTTATGATCTAAGTAAACTACAAAAACTTATGAAATAAACGATTTTTCCCTGGCTAATAATGCAGAAACACACTCTTCAACCAAACAAGAAAATGAAAAGAGATTTATTTTTTATTTAAATGCTTGATAAAGAAAAAAGGAAAAATAGCAACACACAAAAACCAAGAAAAAAAATTATGGCCTAATCGCAGATCACAAAGAATCACGTCAAAAAATCACACACTAGAAACTTTAAAAAATGACTCTCACACTTGTCCAAAAACCCTAAAAAAAACTTATTTTATTTTTTATGATAACTTTTAAATGAGAAAAAGTAAGCTAAGGGTAAGATTAATCCTAAGCTACTGACTGCTAAGATAGAGATTCAAATACCTGAGAGGTATAACTCTCATCAAGGGAAAGGATGACTTCCTTACCCTCAACAAAAACTATCATCTACAAGCACGCTACTGATAATCCAACAACAAGCATGTGTACGTGAGTTGTATAGAGATAGAGGGCGTGTACACGCGGGCTGACCTTGTACAGGCCGTGTGTATCTATAAACTCTGAGAAAAAATAAAAAAAGGCATCCCAAACCAGAAAGAGACCACTGATATTGATAACCAGGATCCCTTGAAGGCTTGGACACTCTTTTTAACAGAAAAAGAAAACAATGTAAGGAAAAATTTGTAAAACAAACTAATCTGAAACAAGACTGCAAATAACCAAGACTTAGAAAGAATCTCAAAAAACCCCTGAGAATGTCTGATTCTGACAAGAAAGAGGATGACTGCCTCAAAAATTCTCTGAACTCTACATGCTACTATTACTTCTTCAGATAGTGTTCATATGCGGGCTGTAAGAGAGTAGGGCGCAGGTACACGCGTTCAGACCTTATTCAGGCTGTGTGTACCTCTGTGGGTCTAAAAAAAACACAGTCAAGCAAATCAGAGACAACTGGTATAGGAAACCAAACTCTATGCTAGCTCAGACTTTACAAAAACTAAAAAAAAAATAGGCAAGAAAAACCAATCTTTTTCTAAAAACTACCCAAAAATAAAATTCCAGGAACCCTAGAGACTTCCCTAGTATGGTCGCCAATTCTGTTGTGAAGGAAATATCGTTATGGACTAGCAAATAGGGTTAGACTTTGCATCAGATATGACCCATAGAAAATCAACTTTCTACCCTCGTCCCCAGACTTAAATCCCATTTCTTTTCAATAAATGTATGGTTAGATCAACCTACCTCTTTCTGGGCATTTGATGTCGATCCCTTGTCACACTTGATCACTTGTTCACATTTCTCCTTTCTAATGCTGACCTGCATACAAGACAAGAAATGACTACACATGCATCTTACCTATAGACTAATGGGTTAGAGATTCAAACACGTACTTAACAAATTATGAATAACTCATGAATTCGGATGGGAAAGGCGTTTTCTTTATTACTTTCAATGAGTCAACTTACAAAAAATTGAGACCAGCCACCTCTCCGTGAACCTGATCCTAGGCTCCTCTTCAACTGTCCTCCAACGTCTTTGCTTTGTATCTCTTCTGGCACAAGGAAGGCTAAAGGCTTGGGACAATGGGAATATGCAAATTGGCAGAGTTTCTTTGCTATATTTTTCCTCCTCCAAATGGGACCCCTACCCCTTTTTTTATAGGCTAGAAGGAGCTAGGTATTTGGACAAACCCTTGGCCATGCATGGCCGAGAGTTTCAATTAACTCACCTAAATTTGTGTGTTTCGTCGACAACTTTCCTTTTTTCGTGATTCTGTCGGTCCATGCGGGTTGTTTAAGGCCAACCAGCATGTACACAGGTGTAGTAATGGAGTAGGGCGTGTGGGCCCTTATAAAAGAGGTTTTTTAAAGAGTTGTTTAGAAGTCCTTTGGAAAAGAAGGGATCTGAGATGGCCTGATGCTAGGTAAGAATGTGTGGTGCAATTTAGGGTTATAACATAGATCCCAAGTATGGTTCTCGAGGAGGGAGTTGAACTCCTTCTGAATGACATATTCCCAAAATTTATTCCCGGTAGCCTCGCCATAGGACTGTGGATCTAAAGAATGAATAGAGAAAAGATGCTTGGGTGGCATTGATTCAGTGGAAGTGAGTGCAAGAGGAGGCTCCTAGAAATTAGATTGAGACCTCCTATTATTATTTGGATCCCCAACAAGATCTCCTGCACCCTGAAAAGTAGTCTTGGCCCACTTGGACTTCGGCTATGGATTTTCATATGCATATTCATGCACTAACTTTGCATATGATTGTATTTACTATGTACCCAAATCATATGAATCCTATGAATTATAACTCTCATCTGAATAAGATTCGTCATGTGCATGCTCATAATCTCTAACAGGTGGAAGAATAAAAGTGTTGCATGTGGTTGTTGATGTACTTGCAAGATACTTTCCTCGAATTGGACACTATGCTCAATTATGATTCAGTCTGAGGAGAGATCAATGAGTCTGTATCCCTTCACACCATTAGGGTATCCAACAAATATACACTCTGTACTCTATGGATCAAGTGCCTTAATATTATTAGAGGGAATCATCGCCCATGCACGAGAACCGAATATACAGAAGTGGGTCACTTTCGGTTTGAGGCCACTCCAAGCCTCGTAGGGGGTATTATCCTTGACATATATATGGGGAGATATATTTTGGATGTAGGTTGCACAATTAAGTGACTTTGCATGCAGCATATATATGGGGAGATCTATTATGGGGAGATCTATTTTGGAAGTGACTTTGCATGCAGCATGCATGATGCCATCTCTTTAAGGGATCTATTTTTCCGCTCAACCACTCTGTTTTGTTGCGGAGTATAAGGAACCATGTGCTTCAACTGTATCCTGACCTCAAGACAAAGATTTTGTATTTGATGGTTGACATACTCCCCCCCATTATTTATTTGAAGGACTTTAATATTGTTTCTTGATTGTGTCTCAAAAAGGGCTTTGAAATCTTTGAGGTGTTGAAATACCTCTGATTTTTTCCTAAGAAATAAAGTCCATGTGAATCGTGAGAAATAATAAAAAAAAATGATCATGTACCTTTCTTTTCTGATTGATGGCTGCAGAAAAGGGCCCATGAGTTCACTATGGATCAGATCCAAAGTAAAGGAAGCCTTTTGAGTCTTTCCTTTGTCGAATTTCTCTTGAGGGTGTTTTCGAAGAACACATCCCTCAAAAATTCTTTTGGAAAAGTGGATGTCAGGTAGACTATCAACCATTCCATGCTTTCTAATTTGTTGCATATATCTGAAATTTAAATTCTCAAACCTTTCGTTCCATATCCTACCACTTTCATCAACATGGGTAAGCAGTAATTCAAAATCTCGTTCAATAAATTCAGAAAATGCATAGAGTCTGAATTGACGATTTACCTCACCATTAGCAACCTTGGAATTGGTTTGTATGTCATAGATATCCACATCATCATGTGTGAATATTACTCTCTTCCTAGTGTTAGAGTTTTTCATCTAGTATACAAAGAGAATATTGATAGATAGTTTGGAACATGTAGCACATTCTCAAAGCTTTTGTTTGTGAATTAAATTATTCCTTTTCCAGTGACCTTGAATGGAGAGTTGTACCCCATAAGAATAGTAGGACCTTTGCATGTGTCCAATGAAGAGTATAATTATTTTTTGGTAGCCATGTGGTGTGCTGCACCTGGATCTACAATCCAAGCAATGGGAGAGAAGTTCATGGCAATCAAAGCATGGCTAGAATTACCTTTCTTGGGATTTTGATTTTTTGTCTTCTTCTTCTTGGAACCCTCGGGGATGCGATCTCTAAGGTTATTTTGTTGAAGTATTTGGTCCATTTTATCTATATTTTCCTATGTACATGAGGATTTTGAATGGAATCCTTTATGACAGTAAGTGCATTTCTCCCCTTTTCTTCCCTTTCTACTTTTGGATCCAGCGAAATCGTTGAAGGGTTTTGAGTACCCTTCCTTCCTTGGATTTTCATGTGCCTTCCTTTTGTCTTGGTTTTTATATTTATGATTTTGGTTACTGCTACCATCTTGCATAGAAAGTGCATGCACCTTTGGGCCTTTGATTTTTCCCATGTTCATGAGCTTGTTTCGCTCCTATGTTAGAGACTCAATAAAGACCTCAAGAGAAGGCATTTTCTAAGTATCTCTAGAGGAGAGCCTAACTGAATGAAATGTGGATACAAAAACTCAATATTCTGAACCAAGTTTGGAGTGAATGGTAAGAACCATTTTTTTCTCCTCCTTATATTTATCAACCCCGCAAGCCTTGAGTTGTGATAACAAATACTTATATTTGGTAAAGAAATCTTTGATATTGTCGAAGGTATCTGGATCCAAAGTCATAAATTCAACCTCGAGTATATGTCCCCTCATCCCATTGTATTTGACAAAAATTCCTTCCATGGTGGTCCAAACTTCATTGGGGATTTTACAAGAGGATATGTGAAAGTGGAGCTCAGGAAAAATGAGACTTCAAATAGTTACAAATGTTTCATCCATCTGATTCAGATACTTGGATTTTTCTATGGATCATGTAGGTTTGGTCTCTGTGTCCATGGTTAAACTGTACAATCCTCTGCTTCGAAGATGCATTATCATATTTTCCTTCCATGCAAATTAATTGTACGATGTGAGAATGAATTCTTTTGGAAATTTCATTTTTCTCGCTGTCTTCAATCTTCGGTACCTACAAAAAGAATACGATGTGTCTTTTTCCTAGCAATTAATCGGCTTTGATACCATGTAAATGTGGATGAACCTGCATATATAAGATCTAGCTAACAATAATACATACATAGTTTGCAAAGAAAATAGAAAATATGGAAACGAGAGAGTGAGAATCAAAGAATTGGCATTAACCAAATGAATGAATGATAATTTACACGTGATATACTCTGTATAACTCAACTAATGCGCACTAGAGGAGAATCCAATGCACCATAGTGGTGTTCTAGAGTGACCTGGACACACACTGACAGTTACGAGAGTAAACGACCACCTAGTCTGAGTTAACTAGTCTCTCAGTCTTCAGTTAACTAACTGAAATAGAGTGAAGTGAGGAGGAGATCAGGGAATCATGAGTAATGTGCTAGTCTGGTGATAATCCCAAGGAAAATGTGCATTAGCAGGTGATGATCCCAATGTTTCATGGTGATGAAACTAATGTGGCATTAAGACTCCAATCAACTGATCAAACCAAAGTGTGGACATAAGAGAATATTCTCCTATAATTTAGAAAAAGGAATATTCTCCCTAAACTATAGGAGACTGAATAATGACTAATAAACATAGGGAAAACCTTAGGAAAAATAAATCTTATATGTGTGTGAAGTGTCTCCAACATCCTTAGTTTATTTTCCTAGGTATCTTAAAGGTGAATACAGGGGTTTCCCCATGGTACCTGGGGTAGATGTTGTATCATGCTATCAGTACCCCTAGAGGTGCCCCATAAAGACGAGGGTTACTTGCACCAAGTAGAGTTGGTTAGTGGAGGTCAAGGTAACTTCTTCTCACTCCTTTGATATTCAGTCATGGGACTTGATCAACTTATGTCATTGTCCAGAAGGGCCTTTACCTAACATATTTTCTACTATAGTCGCGTGACCTAATCCACCTAAGCTGGGGTGTTGAGGAAGTAGTTTGTGTTTGTTGATTCCCTAGGATTTTTTATAGTGGTGTTCTCTTTGCACGTAGCTGAATTTAACAAGTTCATTGGTAGCCACCTTGAATCATTGATTTAAAGTGATTGATCAACCACTTCTTCGATTTCAGAGGGTTCAAGGCCTTTTTCTGATAAGAGTGAATTCCCCATTGCCTCCTCTAAGGCATTGACTTGATCGATCCAACACCTTTGTACTAATTGGTTTTCTTTAACTTGTCGATATTGATACTACAAAATCAAATGCTTTTGTACCATAGGTTACGCGTATATCAGATCTTGAAGCTGAAGGCTTCGTTAAACCCTTTAACCCTCCATTAAATGGATCAGATGATCCTCTTTTAGTGTATATTATTCTTTTTGGGTTGGAAAACACTAACAATCACCCTATTCGGTGGGTTTTTATGGAAGGAACTTTAGATGTGTCTGGGTCGAGGGCCCCTGTAATCCCCACTTCAACTATATATCGGGGGGGGGGTTCTACCTCCTTTTCTTTCTATCCGTACGAATAATGTGGTTCAAACCATGGTAAAAACATCAATCAATAGGTCTATGTCACAGATTTTTGAGTTCACTCATCTTTTCAGTGTGATTCCTTTGTTTCCCCTTATTTCTAACACCTTTTTGTTTGGAATGCCCTCAATAGGCATGCACAATGTTTCAGCTAGTTCTTATCCAATTACTCAAAATATTAATTTTGGAGTAGGTAGTTCTTAAAATCCTTTGCAAGCTATTCCCTGGAGTGAGGGGTACATCCCTCATTATTTCCCTAACTCAAAAGTGATTATTTCCTATGTTTTGGGCCTAATCCCTTTGTGGGATGGGGAATTTGTTAGTGTCATATAAATAGGTTGATAGAGTCTAAGTTTGAGTCTAATGTGTTGTAGGATCAAAGTCATGCCTTGGCCTTATAGAGACCATGGCATTCTTTCTTAGGTATAAGTGAGTCGGTGAGTATATGCTTTTTATGGCTCAATTTCAATAAAAATGGTTAAATAAGGTCTTATCATAAGGTTTTTAGTCATGTCATATAAAAAACCTTTTCATTTGTGTCCAACTTGTATTTAAATGATATGGGTTGGCATGTCATTAAAAAGTTATGATGAGGGGTCAAGTGAGTCATTCAAAGTCACATGTGGTCAAGTCATATCATGTGATCAGATATCCTTTTGGCTCGCGACATCACCAAGTGATCAAGCGTTAATGCACAAATCGCTACACAACCTCCTAGTGTTGTGCATTTGATTAAGAGGTACAACAAGGTAATCATGGGAACTAGAGGCAGTTTAATTCATTTTGGGGATTCAAAACTATTCATTTTCCATGTAGAAAACTCTACATACATCATTTTTCCTTTTTTTAATTCACAAATCAATCATCCAAGTTCGTTGCGCATTTTTTGAAGGTTATTGTTGTGCAACGAACTCACTGCGCGATTGTCTTAATTATATTTTGGGAAGCAAGATGGGATTTTTCTCATCACTTTTGAATTGGGGTTTTGATCAATTGGATGATGATGCAATAGTCCCTAATAATGCATCAACAAAATGTAGGTTTATCAATTAGAGGTAACTTGGGATGATTTTTGCAGTTTGACATATATTAGGGTTTTGAAGCTTTAAGAAACAAGTGATGTTTTGAAGAGGTGGAAGAGGTTCTCACTCACCTTATCACCATCATGAGACCAAAATAACCATCAGTCAGTCATCATATATTATTCAAATCCAAAACAGGTGGAAAAACTGTGAAGAAAGACTTCGTTGTGCAATTTCATGTAGGTTTCTATTGCACAGCAAATTCGTTGCGCAAAGGCTGGAGGGCATGCTATGAAAATCACTATTTTTGCAGTCAACTTCCATATCACTTTCCTAATAAATGGAGAGTTTTTTTGAAAAACCCAAATATTGTTTTGTCAATAAAAGACCCAATAAAAAAATCCTTTCTCTGATTTGCAACAAGTGTCATGGTTTGAAATATTCTAATGGATCTTAACATCCTATTTTTTGTTTTAAATATTTAATGATTTTCTGTTTAGGTCATTATCTTCTTGCGCATATCCCAAGAATTTAGAGAGGAATTTTCGAAAATGGAAAGCGGTTTTTCTCAAGAACGGGTTTATATATACACAAACCTCTCTCTATTTTGTAAAATATATTATTATTCGAGAGATATGATGACATCTTTGACCCCTATTTTCC
The DNA here is from genome assembly GCA_000966675.3 of Picea glauca. Taxonomy (NCBI): domain Eukaryota; kingdom Viridiplantae; phylum Streptophyta; class Pinopsida; order Pinales; family Pinaceae; genus Picea; species Picea glauca. The sequence goes on along the minus strand of JZKD02S2017844.1, from coordinate 214,236 downwards.
AACAAACTGACTCCTCTTTTCTAGTAGACAGTTCAGATTTTATTGCCAAAATATTTTGTAACTACAGCTTGATTTAGAAAGGAAGTTGAATTAGAATTTGGAAGGATTGAGAATGGAAATTGTATATATTTTATGAATCCATGTGAGCTAGAGGCTAGTGAGTGTATGAGAAAGTTTATTTGACTGCATATTGTAAACATTTTTTAGATTAATGGAATTCTGGACTAGAAGTACCCAATAGTGCTCCTAGAGATTCATGTGACTATACTCTTCTATGTATGTGTTTTCCTGTTTACATTTGATTCATTCTAATCTGAACTTTATGATGTTTAAATGAAAAATTGTATCATAATTCATCTCTGAATTGATTCTATGTACATACATTTGAACATTGTTGTGTTTTTCTGCTATAAATACCTCAAAATTCCTCTAGATTTGATGCCTTGGGTTGGTTATGGATGTTTTTTCTACTATCTTCCATCTACAATGACTTAATTGACTTAGAAGAGTCTTTTCTATATTTCCTCTGAATAGTTTTTATCCATCCACCAAGTTTCCATCAAATCATCATTCATCTATGACTCCAGGACTCCATGTCCAATGGACCTTCCATCTGCTCTTCCACGAACCCTTTAAATTTAATTTAAATAAAAGATCTATCCTTTTAATGAAAACCAAATCAATCCGTTTAGTGATTGATTGAAAAGAGAGAGCCTTGTCTTGGTTGGAGGGCATAGCTTCTAGCCTCAAGTTGGTTTGTAAGCTACCTCAGTGGTTTCCCTCCCGCAACCAAGGGAAATTACAAAGTGATAACATTTTGGCGTCATTGCCAGGGAATGAAGGTGAAATATTCCCTGGGAGAAACGTCAAGGTTTATATATGATTTATGATGGTGGATAGAGTTCAGAGACAAGAAGGTTGTACATTTACGACTGATGACTTCAATCAAGATTCAATCAAATTCAAGGACTCCACTGGAGAACGAGCTCATTTGACAGAGACATGGAAGGACATAGTGGGAAGACTACTTACTCAAGCTTGTATTTTCTCCAGGGTATAATATTCTATTTTATCAATAACTTCTTGTCCTTTCCTTAGTATTTCAAACGAATCTTTCTTTGTTTACTCCATTCAAATGAAGACCATAGATCTACCCTTGTATATCCTTCACTGCAGACTATAGATATACCTTCTTCTTGCATTGTTGACCTTGATCATGACCCTTCCTCTGAATCATATGATAAACATATTCACTCTGATGATCCTCAAGAGATCAAGAATGATATTACACCTTATGTACTTAGTCTCACACATCCCAAGATCCTTGATAGATACAAAACTCTCGCATTGCCTCATTTCCTTCATGATTTTCCTTCAAAACATTATAAGTACCTCCCTATCTTTGATGGAGATAACCTCATGAATCAAAAACACCATTAGGGTTTTTATCATTTCATAACCTCTTTGAGATTGAATATGACAATGTTTTGATGAGAGCCTTTTCTTGGTCATTGCAAAGAGAGGCCAAAAAATGGTTCATGCATTTACAACCTCAATCCATCAACTCATGGGAAGAATTGATAAATGTCTACCTGAAATTTTGGGGTGAGAGAAAGTCCTAAGACTAGTATATTGCAGAGTTTTAAGCCATAAAGAGGCAGAGCAATGAAACGGTCTCTATGATAAAAATAAGGTTTTCTATTTTTTATTACAATATGCCCAAAGAAATTCAACCCTCAGAAGTTGTTGCTATGCTGTGTCATGCCACTTATTTCCATCTAGACTTATCTTTTATTCTGATGGAGACGAGATTTGTTACCTTGCAGTAGATGTTCAATGATGCTCAGGAGGTTGAATAAAATATTCAAGCATGTCAGAGGCTACAAAATCAGAATTTAGAGAATGTTTAAAATGCAGATAAAGATGGTGTAGTAGAGGAACACAAGAAGTTGATTTACATCCTGATCGTTTCCAGCATGAGAAGAAAATTAATTGTTCCATGAAATTATTTGAAGTTTTCAATGATGAGATTGTTGCAGAGGATAAGGATCAGCCTATTGAAGATCAAGTTTATGTACCAAGATTTTTCCTTGTGGATGACATTGCAGATGTAGATGATTTGCCCATGTATGATGTGTACAATGATGACTATGAGATTGATTTTCTAGAACAAGAAGTTGGATTTTCTCCATTAGGAAATGATGATTTTAAGCAGTTTGTTAAGCCCTAAATAGTGGCTCATTACCCCTTAATTGGGGCATTGTACATTAGTAATGTTATTTTATTTATTTCGGCTTTAGTCCATTAGTTGTAATTATACCTCCTAGTCTCCTATATATACCAAAGGGACATTTTTATTTGGAATCATCTTGAATTTGGAAATTTATGTGGGCATAAGAAGGTTGCCCCTTCGAAAAGGCTTATTATCTGAATTTATCTCTTTCTCAAGGTGTTGAGTACTTATTTTGAGGTTTTTCTATGCTATATTGATATTTGGTTCCTAACATATGGTTTCAAAGCTCAAGGTCTTGGGGTTTCGCTGCTACATCTGAGACACCTTGGAATTTTTGCTATAACTATTTTTATACAATGATTTAGAAGGAATGGATTGGAGGATATTTACTAGATAGATCAAGGTACGTTGGGTTAAAATTTCATCAACTTAGGCCTTATACTTTTGGATATACAGCCTTTGTAAGATAGGGTTCTGGAATCATCTTGAATTGAGTCATTGTGGAATTTTCTCTATAAAGGTTTTTTCTGTAATTTTTCAGACCCTGACCTCTAGAAGATATTCATAGAAATTAGTAAGGTATATGTGGTAACAATTTCAGCATCTGGGTCATCTTAAATTTGTAGATACTGTTATCACTTGGTAAATTTCCAAGAGGCTGACAGCATAAGAAATCTACAAAGGTAACTTTATCCAACCACTTTTGAAGCTGGGATCTATCCCTTCCAACTTTAGAGAGGGATATATCTATATAATTTAGCTATGTTTCAAATATAGAATATTAGGCTAGGTAAATAAATAAGTTGGGTTTTGTTGTCAAAGTGTTTTTTCCGAATTGGTTGAGACACTCTACACATCTATTGGGATATGGGGTCTGTGTTTTGATAAAATATGAAATACGAACCAGAAACACAAAGGGAAAACTTTCATAGGGTGAGATAATATAATCACTGGATATTTTAATAGCTTAAATGATGAACAACAGAAAAGATGAGAAAGATAATTTCAGTAAAGAAGCAGTTAAGAATTTCTTTATTGAAAACACCAGAAGATAGAACACTAAAATCTTTGAGTCTGAAAAAGGGTATACGAGATAAATCCTGCAACGTTCATTAATCTTAAAGATTAGATTCAGAAAACAAAATGATGACAAAGCGAGAATAACATTCAACTAAGAGAGAAAAACTTCACCAATGAATACACGCAAGAATCCTGTAAAAGTGCCTCCTTTTTATTAATGGACGATCTCTTCAAAAATGTTACAGTCTGATAGCGTCAGGGTGTGAAGATCAAAAACAAACCTCAATACTTCGAAGGATGAAGTATTTATAAGTCTAATTAAAAACGTTCCTGTCATAAATGACCAGGACGTGCTAAATCTATTTTTAGCATAACTAATTTAACAAATTTCCTAAATCTAGGAACTGCTTGATGACTTGGTGTAACTGCACGCTGATTTCTGGGTAGATCGTTGATGAAGCCTTTGCATGACCTCATCTAACTGGACAGTTGACTGGACCTAGACAACTCATCTGCTAATTGATCAAATCGTAGATTTCCTCCCATCTGAGATGACTGGGCACGTTGGCTTTGAGCAGTCTTCGATACACTTCGTCCATTTCTGTATACTTGGCGAATGTAGGCTTGGTGAGGAATATGTATTGAATCTCATGTTGGATATTGATGTCCCCCTAAAGGGAATCCAGGAATGCCTTGCCGGTGATGCTCCCTTGAATCCCTGCAAACTTTGAACTGTCCTTAGACACATCCGCCAATCTCTTCCTGTAATCTCCATGAGCAGCTTTAGCATCTCATCCTTCTCGCCTTCTTTCTCTGCTATCTCCTTCACCTGTGAGTCCTCTGTGGGTGAGAGATTTAGTTGTTTCCTCAAGGATGTTATATCAACATTCTTCTTCTTTATCATTTCCTTTGCTACGTTGACATTCGAAGGATCATAACCGATCTTGAGGACCAACTCCTCCAAATTTTTGATTCTATTGTCCTTTTCAAAGGACGATATCTTCTCCATCTTTAATTGTGTTTGAACATTGTTCAAGGACACCTGAAATTTTGACGCAGCAGTAGAAGCATGTGCCAGAGTGTACAAAACCATTTCCCCTGTCTTCTTGTGCAGATCCATCTGATCGGTTGGGTGCACATCCTTCGTCTGGAATTCGAAGGTGGCCCTCTTATAGTCGGTGATCACCTTGGGATCAGGCACGTGTGCCTGGAGGAAGGCCATGCGCATTCTGCCTTTCTCTATGTCAAATGCAGACATCAACCTATGTTGCGTTGTTGACGTCTGCTTCTAGAACTGAGTGCAAGTACTGCTAGTAAGGGTCTGGTTCTTTTTCTTGATTAGCTCGTACTTCTCGAAAATGCTCAACTTGGGCCCAGTCTTGCCTGGCTGAGTGTTCAATGGGGAGTTTGAGTATTTCTTCGGCAATGCTGAGGTGATGTCCTTATGGAGGGTCGACCCGAAGGGTGGAATAACAGACCTAGTCACTGTGGTAAGTGGGGCCTCTTTTTCCCTAGTCGGGCCAAGGACTGAGGAAGTCTTAGGCCTCTTAGTATGTAGGCTGAATTCTTGGAAGATACCTCAGTGACAGGCGAAGATAAATCATGCCTCGACCTCTTCTCTTTTGGGACCTGTGGCATGGTCGTTGGTGGCACAGTGGTCGGGGGAACCTGTTGTTCCACTTCGACCAATGTGTTGGGCTCCCACACTGTCTGATTGCCAAATTTCTCAATTTCAGGCTTGGACACATGAACATACAGGATGTTCTTGTTTTTCACCCTCATTTCTGAGATGATCCCATAAGGATCATAGTGCCATGGGAAGCTCATGAAGAATTTCATTTCTCTCAACATCTTGTTTGCCTCTTCCTCGGTGCCACGACTGTTGCAGATGAAGGAGCCAATCTGCTCCCTGATTCTAAGCTGCTGTTTTTTCTTCAATGATACAAAATGAATATCATCTGAGTTTATAATCTGCCTTATATATTCTAAAGCAAATATTCTGACAGGGAAATACTTCGGCATCTTATACGGTGCCAATTCGCACCTGTATACTCTGATCTCGGTATGATTTTGATACAGGTACCAATCCCCGGTCTTTGTGTTGTCCGAGAGAAGCAGGATTCTCTGGACTTCGTCATTTATTCGAGGCTCGGGCCTGCCGCTCAGCATACTTACCACAGGGTGGTAGAACTGATCGATGAATGCCTTGAAACTATACTCCGTGGAGTTGTGCTTGAGCAAGGAAGTCCATGTTGTGACTCCCTGAGGTTTACCATCTTCATCCATCTTCTGCATGGAAAAACTAAATTTATCCACCTGGAAAAAGACGAACAAGTAGGCTAGTATTGATGAATATCTGAACATTCCTTCTGTGCCACAATTCATGAACTGTTCATGAATATTGTCTGCCAAGAATGTACTGAAATCAAACTGGGTGGTGGGATTTTCATCAGTGGAAAAAATGGATAGAAAACCCAGAATGGGCTCATCTACCCACTGGTCAAAATAGTATCCTAACAAAGCACAAAGGGAGGAGATGACCTAGTTTCCCTTAGTTGAGAACATGGAGGATGGGTAAGGAGGGTTTGTGGAGGGAAATTGAGTGGATGTGGGAAGGAAAAGCTCGAATATTTGAGCTCTTTGGGGAAAATTCATTCTCTGGTACAACTCTATAAGGATTTCCAAGTTGAAGGGAGATGCAGAGTCGGCTCGGGAAATTTGCATCATCTGGTCTATGGCTTCGGGCATGATGAGGAACAGGATCTCTCCAGATGAGGAGACGATGTCTCTTTGCTCGGGGATATAATGAGCTTGACACTTGAGAGCAAACTTGGGAAAATGGTGGATCTGAGGGAAGAGATAGAGGGGTAAATTGGACTCCCAGAGTCCAATTTCATCACTCTGGTCCAGGAACACTTCCCTGAGCCATGACTGGAGGACTAAGAAATCAAAATCGCATTTGGTATCTACGATTAACCGGTCTTTGTCGACCAGTGGTATCCTGTCCAGGTTGACAGGAGGCGGGAGAAACAGATTCTCCTCTCCTTCCGCTGGTTTGGACTTTGGCGCCATTTCTGCAACAATACCTGCAATAAACACAACGTTAGTGGGGGCGAATGACTGTGGATGAGAGTGACGGAATGTAACAGAGGAGTAAGTGGTGAATTTCCCTGGTACGATGGGTGAATAGATAAAGTAAGGGAAATAACGGTAGTTTTATTTAAAACAGGGTCGGTTGGGTGCAGGAGACAAGTCAGCTGGATAATGGATAGGTTATCCAGTAATAAATGGACAACAAGTCATTTGAGGGTGAGATGGCAGGTGATGGTGGCTGAAAGATACAAACGGTGACGTGGTGTCTAGGGATTGGAGGTAAAAGTCGTAATAAAGGGCTTGCCATGAGTGAAAGGGGGGAGGGACTGACAACAGTTATGGGACATGACCGGTTTGGAAATGGTGGAAGGGGACGTCCGGAGGTGATGGAGGTCTATCAGATAGAAGATGGTGACGGGACTTCAGGGAAAATATATTGATGCCACGTATAACAAGGGACCCGCCAGATGGAGATTACCATTCTGGACCCCCCCCCTTTAGTTAAAAGCAGATCATCTGGGGGAGTCCGAAAACCATTTTGGGACGTTGATATGCGCACCTGTATCTGAGTCGCAGATCTAAGCACGCTCTTTATCCCTCATTCCAGACCCCTCCACTTCCATTAAAGGTAGAACGGACGGGGGGGTCTAGAATCCAATATTGACCGTTGATTTAAGCGCTCAACCCTAGGCCGTCCAGATGCGTGCAAATGTTATCAGCGATTCCAGACCCCCCCGATTAAAAGCAAAACGGTCGGGGGGGTCCGGAATGCTCTGTACACCATAGATCTGGGCACCGCGATCAGGACCGTCGATATGTGCAGGGAGCATAAATGGGGAGCAGAGAACACATGCGCTGGGAAAAAATTAGGATAAATACATTTTATGGTTTTTTTCCCCAAACTTTTCAAGTATACACCACCATGGAGCTTCGACCAAATGATCTTCTAAGCATATGAAACATGGTGCAACATTTATATCAAGTTGGTTTTATTGGAATGAAACAATAAAGCAACTAGCCTACACACTAACCTATCTTCCTATGACAATTAACCCAGATTAAACTATTGGTTTAAGAATTTACTCTACCCTGGGGCTATCTAACCAAGATTAGATAGTCTGGCCAGATTTATTCACTAATCTAACCTAGACACTTTGGATAAGATTAAATTGTTTAGCCAAATTCATTCACTACCCTATCAACATCAAATTTAAAAAGAACTTGGCCATGCTTGAAAGGTATGGACCAAGTTACTATTATTTCATGGGGCTTTTATTGCAATTCTTTCTTTTCTTTCTTT
>JZKD02S2017844.1:184213-206540 GCA_000966675.3 Picea glauca | reverse complement strand
GGCTCCACCTGGGGATGGTACTTTCCCTGTGAAGTGCCAAGAATCCTGGTTCCTGTCATCCTGAAAATTTCTGCCTATTAGCCTTCATTGGTTTTATTCTCAAAAATTGGAAAAACAGTGGTCGGCAGCTTAGGGCCTTCTCTTCGAGCTTCAACCAACTGACTAATGTTATTCACTCAGAAAATGCAAGTGAAAAATAAAAATTAAAATGGTATGTACAATCGAGAGTGAAAACGCAAATCTCTATTGAGGTGGCACATAATGTTTCAGCATTCTGCCATTCAAAGGTCCTCCTAGCAGATCTGTCCCATCAGCGTTGTTTAGCAAGAAAGCATTGTTTCCCCTGAAAGCTTGGATCATGTATGGTCCTATCCACAGACTGTCAAACTTTCCATGCTTTCCCTTGTCTTCATTTCTGGCATCCCATCTCAGCACCAAATCTCCTAGCTCAAAATAATCCTCCTTGGTTCGTTTGTCAAATATCTTCTTGATGTTTTCTTGGATTACCTGAGTCTTGTTGAAAACGTCCTCCCTAGACTGCTGCAAATGGATCATCTCGTTGATCCTTCTCTATGTGTCATTTGGCTCAGCTTGTACATCTTGAATCAACTTCATGATAGGGACTCCTAAAGAAGTGGGGAAAACTGCCTCTGTGCCATAGACCAGCTGGTATGGTGACATACCAATAGACCTTTTCGTGGTCAGTCTGTCAGCCCATAATGCGAACACCAACTTGTTGTGCCATGATTTCTTGTTTTCCTGCATTGTTTTATTGATGATATTTACCAAGGTTTTGTTTGAAGATTCTGCTAGCCCATTCCCCTGAGGGTAGTAGGTTATGGAATGCCCCAAACCAATGTGATACTGGTTGCAGAAATCTATGAGCTTCCTCGACCGAAAAGCAACTGCATTATCAGTTATAATCTTTCTAGGACATCCAAAGCGAGACAAAATATTATTTTCGAGGAATTTGATAATAACAGAGTCAGTGGCTTGCCTGCTTGGTATTGCTTCGATCCATTTGGTAAAATAATCGGTGGTAGTAAGAATCCATTTGTGTTGGCCTGAATAAGGGGGGTGTATTTCTCCAATGAATTCCAATCCCCATTGCTAGAAAGGGGCCTCAACTGAGATCAATTTCAAGGGGAGAGGAAGGAATTTCCTTTTGCCTTCAAACAACTGACATTTATGACATGCAGTCACTTTATGATGTACATCGGTGAATAGGGTGGGTCAATAGAATCCAGCTCTGAGTATTTTGTTGGTTGTGACCTTCCAATTCATATGGCCACCACATTCTCCTGCATGAAATTCTTGTAACACTTTGTCAGCTTCATCTTTCAATAAACAATTTAACAGAATGCCTCCAGGATCTTTCCAATACAAATTGCCTTCTAGAATACAGAATTTTAAGGCTTTCAACTTTAAAAATCTATCTTTAGTCTTAGTCAAACCAGGGGGAGCTTGTAGTTTTTGCAAAACAAAAATAAGGTTTGCATACCATGGAGAGTTGAGAAATACCTCTCTCGCGCTTAGATTTGCCATCTCGCCCTGTTCATCTACTGCAGCTAAAAAATTAATGTCAAGAGCATGGAAATTTGATTCAGCCATTAATTTTGCTAGGCCTTGACCCTTGATTAGTTTTGTTGGCTTAATCTCTATATCGTATTCTAAAATGATAGCAATCCATTTTCCCCTTCTTCCATCCGGATTGTCTTGTGTCAAAATGTCTTTTACTACCGCATTCGGAACATAAGCTATGGTGTGGGAATGAAGAATGTAGACTCTAAAGTCTTTTATAGCTTTCACCAAGGCGAAAGCCTGTTTCTCCATTATCTTGTAATTCAGAGAAGCGTCTCTCAATTCTTTACTAAAGAAAGCTATGGGTTGTTCATAACCTTCATTGTTCTTTTGTAATAATACCGCTACTATAGTATGTTTGGAAGCGAAAGAAAAAAGACAGAAATCCTTAGTAAAATCAGGACTGATTAAGACAGGGGCCTCTGTGAGTGCTCATTTGACTTGTTCGAAAGACTTTGGACTCAGAGTCCCATTTTATTTTTACATCTTTTTTAAGCATATTTGTAATGTTTCTGAGCTCGGCCAGATTGGGAATGAATCTTCATAGAAATTTTATTCTCCCGATAAAAGACTGACGTTCTTTAAGGTTTCTGGGGTGTTCTAATTTTTGTATGGCCTCGATTCTGCTGGGGTCTATTTTGATTCCATCCTTTGAGATGATGTGTCTTGGCAGTTTTCCTTCCTCTAGCCCGAAAAGGCATTTCTTAGGATTTAAAGAAATCCCAAACCTTCTACATTTCTTGAAAACTCGTCTGAGGTGTCGTAGGTGTTCGTCATCATATCAGAAAAAAACAGTTACATCATCTAAATAGACGAAAAATAAACTTACCCGAGTCTTCCACGAAGGCGATATCTATCGCCCTCTCGAACGTGGCTCCAACGTTCATCAAACCAAAAGGCATTTTCACATACATGAAAGTGCCCCATGGTGTGGTGAAAGCGGTTTTGTCCTGGTCCACCGGGTGAACTAGGAACTGATTGTAACCCGAGAAACCGTCTAGTAAAGATATCCAACTGGATCCAACCACCCTTTGTAGGATGTGGTCCATTTTGGGCAAAGGGTAATTATCCTTCAGAGAGGCCTTATTCAGATTTTGAAAGTCTATGCAAAGTCTGATTTCCCCAGATTTCTTATGCGTAGGGACCAAATTAAAGACCCATTTGGAAAAATGCAGCGGGACTATTATTTTGGCATCGTACATTTTTTTTATTTCCTTTTCTACCAGAGGGAGTAACTTGGGATTTATCCTCCTAAGTTTCTGTCTAAATGGTTTTTGGTCTTCTTTCAGTGGAATCATGTGTTGTATGATGCTGGTATCATAAGCTTTCAAATCCTCATAACTCCAGGCAAAGACATCTGAATATTCTCTAAATAGCTCAATGTACTTGAGTTTTTTCTCAGAGGGCAGTGATTTGGACAATTTGACTATCCTGGGTTTTTCTTCGATCCCTATATTCCAATCTTCCACCTCTTGCCCATGTGCTTCAATTTTTGGTTTTTTGGCTATGTCATTAAAATCAAACAAGTCCTCTAAAGGAACTAGGCCCCTAGGCAAAACATTGCTTTTCAAATGTAAAACATCGGCATCCATTTCGTCATCGCCTAATTCTCCTGAATATACGTTGTTTACACTTTCAATTTCAAAATCAGATCTATTTACATTTTCATCTTTGTTCTCTAAATCTATATTTGTACATTCAAAATCATTTTTAAACTGCAAAAAATATTCTATTTGATCATCATTACCAAACACTTGTCAGTACCTGATATTGTCGGGAATGGTTGGTCTGCATTTCACCTCAATAGTGTATGGGCGAGTCGTGCGGAAAGAAATATTACATGTGGCTACTAACATAGCCAATCCGTCCGCCAGAATGTTTTGTCCCCTTGGCATTACCTGCAAGTTAACTTCAATGAAACATCTAAGGGCATCAAGAACAACATTTCTCTAAGCTCTAAGACATGGGTGTTTCACAGCATACTCACCTTTGATTTGCTTGATTATCAACTTTGAGTCACCTCTTACCATAATCTGTTTAGCACCAACTTTTTTCAAAAGCTTCAGACCGAGCATCAAGGCTTCATACTTAGCAATATTGTTAGTGCATTGGAATCTTATTTTGTAAGAATGGTTTTCTGAATACCTGTTTCTGTGGTTATGTAGCAAAACTCCTGCTCCATCTCCTTCTTTTCTTACTACTCTATCAAAATCCATGCTCTAGAAATCTTCCGGTAGCTCTTATGTTATCACATTTTTCATCCTTGCTACCTCAATGGTTTCTTGGCCGTTATCCCGACTAGATGTATCTTCTGCCAGATGAGTATCTTGTTCTCCCGTTTCGCCATCATTGTACAAGATAAAACAATCCAAGTCAGAATGCGCAAAGTAAAGAGGATAGTTGTGCGGTTTTTCTTGGCTACTGACCATGTATTTCATCAACGTTTCTGTGTATAGCCTTCTTTGTTGCCTGAAAACTGGGATAGTGGCATAAGACATATCTAGCTGTAGGGTACCTCTCAGCTTGCCCCCCCAAGACCGAGAGAGCAACATTGCGTACTTTAGAGGGATGTTAGCAACTACCACATCCATTACCATGCTCTTTGTAGGAATCTGAACCAGGGTGATACATAGGTCCTTGATCAAACCAATACACCTGACTTTGCTGGAGTCAAATGAGTGTAAATCCTTGTAAGGTCTGGTGACATCTTGTCCTAGTTTCACCATTACTTCTTTAGGCATCAGATTGTGGGAAGCACCTAAATTCAGCATAGCATTATGCAAGATCGGGTCATGTATGTTTAGACTGATGTAAAAAGGAGAAACCTCCCCAGTATCCTCTCGACCATCTACTTCAGGTCCGAACAGAAGTTCGGGTTGATCATCAGTAAGGTTCATAGTGTCTGAATGATTTGTTGATCCAATGGTTAAGGCCTACGTGCCTATGTCAGGTTCAATGTTCAATGCTTTGATCACCTGTGAACGATAAACATCTTTGTTCATCAACTCTTAAAGTGGGATGGGAATTTTTACTTTGGATAATTCCCCCTCAAGGCTAAAGGGTGTAGGAGCTCTGCCTTGGCTCATCAATTCTGGTTTGTCCACCGCGCTCTTCTGGCCAGAAGTACTTGGTGGGTCAACAGGTGAAACCTCAGGCTGTGATGATCTTTTCATAATAGTAAGGTTTCTCTTCGCAAGAGCTTCGAAAGTACTCTTCTCAGGAATATTCTTGGCAGATGGCTCAGAGGTCTTCCTGGCAGATGGCTAAGAGGTCTTCTTGGTTTCGGTCACCTTCTTCGTTTCAATCATCTTTTTTGGGGAAATCCCTTTCGTCTTTTTACTCCGTAGATTATACTGTCGATGTACCTCCAAAATGGCATTTTTGAATGCCTCTTGTTCTGCATCTTCGGCTTCTTCACTTACCTTTTCTTGATTGAGAAGAAAAAGTTCTTTCTCTTCTTGGGTAACAAAAATGGCTTCGTTATCGTGAACACCCATGAGATTAATGTGAGTATCCTCTAATTCCTCAATCACTTCCTCCCCTTCATCAACATAATTTTCTTGTAGGGGAAGTCTGATCTACTGATCCGGACCTCTCTACTCTCTTTGTTCCCTAGGATCTCTCTGTCTGATTTGAGGAGGGTTTCTCCTGAAGTTAGGATTTTGAACCCGAGGAGTAGGTGGGTTATCTCTTGGAGGATTTTTGTCTGACACAGTAAGTCTTTCCATCATTCTTTCCATTTCTCTGGCCAAAGAATCCAATTTGGAATTTGAGGTTGATGTGGAAGGTTCCTCTTTAATTGTGACTCTCCTTTCTGACCTCTATCGTGCCCTTTTTGCCAGTAAATTGGCCTCCACACTTATTGCACTTTTCTACATGTCTTCCAGGGTGGTAGAATTTCTTTCCCTTAGTTGGTATGACATGTCATCATCAAAACCATCAGGGAATTTTATCAAGGCCAAAACTTGTGGAGGTTTGATTTCAGTTGGGATTACATTGTACAGGTTATTGAAACGAGTGCAGTAATCTTGCACTGTCTCACCTTGATTCATTTTAATACTTTCGTATTCTGACAATATTTGGAGAGGGTTTTTCTTTACCTCCCATCTGTCCAGAAAACTCCTTTGGAATTCGGTAAGGTCAAGGACGGAGACAGCGCATAAACCTTTGTACCATTTTTTGACGTCACCTGTCAAACTTTGGGCAAACAGTCTCAATTGAACATCAGCTTCATCTACTTCATGCAGATCAAAATAATCATTCATTTTATCTACGTGTTGTTGTGCACTCAAAGGTCTTGTTGCATCAAACTGTGGAAGTCTAGTTTGATAGTCTTGGGGCATGGCATGAAGAGGGGAAGCCAACACCAAGGGAGCATATCTAGTAGCCATGATGTGTGGAGGAGGTGGGATAGCAGGTTCGATGATCAGTGAGGTTGCAGCTGAGGATGAGGACGAGGAGGAACTGGATAGCACCGAGTGAGTGACTTGCAGTTTAGCAGTGGGAGACAGAACTTCGGGGGTTTGAGGTTGCAAAATGGTTGGGTCGAAAAAAAATTCAGTCACGAAACTATCGGACCGTGTTCTAACCAGGCTTTGTTGGGAGAAAGGGTCAGAGTTAAGGTTTTGAAAGCTAACAGGTTTCCCTGGAAAAGAAAGGGACTTATGCAAGGGGGTATGACTCACTGAGCCTTCAGCTATGGTCCTTTTTTGGAGTAATTGTTCAGGGTTATCTGTCATTATCGCAGGTTCTGGGTCTGGATGGGATCGAGTATAAACTTTCTTGGGAGCCAGAACTTCTTTTTGATTATATATATATATATATATATATATATACTTTTTAGTTTTATGAGTCTGAAAATAATATGTGAAAAGTTTAATCAACCTCTAAACATTACTTTCTTCTCAATTTTGCAATATTCCAGGAACAAACTTTCTTTTTAGGGAAAAGAAAACGTGAAATTATCAATTTTTAGTTCTTTCCCCAATGGAGTCGCCACTATGTTAGCACTTGGTAAATTTCCTAGAGGTTGACAGCAGAATAAATCTACAAAGGTAACTTTATCCAACCACTTTTGAAGATGGGATCTAGCCCTTCCAACTTCAGAGAGGGATCTCTCTATATAATTTAGCTATGTTTCAAATATCGAATATTAGGCTAGGTAAATAAATAATTTGGGTTTTGTTTTCAAAGTGTTTTTTCCGAATTGGTTGAGACAGTCTACACATCCATTGGAATATGGGGTCTGTGTTTTGATAAAATATGAAATACGAACCAGAAACACAAAGGGAAAAATTTTGCAGGCTGAGATAATATAATCACTGGATCTTTTAATAGCTTAAATAATGAACAACAGAAAATATGAGAAAGATAATTTCAGTAAAGAAGCAGTTAAGAATTTCTTTATTGAAAACACCAGAAGATAGAACACTAAAATATTTGAGTCTGAAACAGGGTATACAAGATAAATCCTACAACGTTCATTACTCTTAAAGATTAGTTTTAGAAAACAAACTGATGACAAAGGGAGAATAACATTCAACTAAGAGAGAAAAACTTCACTAGTGAATACACGCAAGAATCCTGTAAAAGTGCCTCCTTTTTATTAATCGACGATCTCTTAAAAAATGTTACAGTCTGATAGAGTTAGGGTGTGAAGATCAACAACAACCCTCAATACTTCGAAGGATGAAGTATTTATAACTCCAATTACAAACGTTCCTGTCACAAATGACCAGGACGTGCTAAATCTATTTTTAGTATAACTAATTTAACAAATTTCTTAAATCTAGGAACTGCTTGATGACTTGGTGTAACTGCATGCTGATTTCTGGGTAGACCATTGATGAAGCCTTTGCATGACCTCATCTAAGTGGACATATGACTGGACCTGGACAGCTCATCTGCTAATCGATCAGATCACAGAGTTCCTCCCATCTGAGATGACTGGGCACGTTGACTTTGAGCAGTCTTCGATACACTTCGTCCATTTCTGTATACTTGGTGAATGTAGGCTTGGTGAGGAATATGTATCGAATCTCGTGTTGGATACTGATGTCCCACTGAAGGGCATCTAGGAATGCCTTTCCGGTGATGCTCCCTTGAATCCCTACAAACTTTGAACTATCCTTAGACACATCTGCCAATCTCTTCTTGTAATCTGGGAGTGTCATCAATTTATCATTAATAATTTTCAGACCAGGTAGACCTTTCTTCTAGAGAGCCTCTATCTTACTGAAAAACCTTTGTACCCCCTGGTCCATGGCCTGGACCTTTTCTTCCAGCTAAAGCATTAGTCCTCTCTTGTTCAAAACTCTTTTGACCTCAAGGATGGTCTCTATTCTGTCTTCAATCTTCAACTCTTCCAGCTCCTCCCTGGTCTTAGAATTGAGGAACTTGATGATCTCGTTTGCCTGTGTTGGCCTATCTCCCAATTCTACTCTGATCTTCTCAATGGCTTGTTTGCACCACAGGACTAACTCATTCTGCTCAACCATGATCTGGATCATGGGCCATATCTCATTCATGGACTTAGTCATGTTTGTCCATACACTCTCTTTAACCTTGGCCAATGTCTTTCCTGCGACTGTTTGTTTCTAGAGTTGTTGTAACTCCTTCTTGAGCTGCAATGTTACCTTCTTTTCCTTGGATAGGCTGGTCTGGAAGGAATATTTGAGTTCCTACAGGTTCTCAATCTCCTTTTTTAGCCTGCTGATCTCTATCTTCTGCAGGTTCATCCTTTCCATGGACTCAGCCAGATCGACTGTCTTCTCCTGAGATGTCGATGGAGTCGTGGATGGGACTGCTGTCACTGATGTTGTGCTCACTCCTGCAATTGGGATAGCACTCAATGGAATGACTTCCATTATCTTCAATTGCTATTTCTCTTTTAACAGTTTCTCCATCTCAGCTTCCATTTCTCTAAGCTATACATTCTACTCCATGAGCAGCTTTAGCATCTCATCCTTCTCGCCTTCTTTCTCTGCTATCTCCTTCACCTGCGAGTCCTCTGTGGGTGGGAGCTTCAGTTGTTTCCTCAAGGATTCTATATCAGCGTTCTTCTTCTTTATCACTTCCTCTGTTGTGTTGACATTCGAAGGATCATAGTCGATCTTGAGGACCAGCTCCTCCAAAGTTTTGATTCTATTGTCCTTTGCAAAGGACAATATCTTCTCCATCTTTAATTGTGTTTGAACATTGTTCAGGGACACCTGGAATTTCGAC
This sequence comes from Picea glauca, assembly GCA_000966675.3. Taxonomy (NCBI): domain Eukaryota; kingdom Viridiplantae; phylum Streptophyta; class Pinopsida; order Pinales; family Pinaceae; genus Picea; species Picea glauca. The sequence goes on along the minus strand of JZKD02S2017844.1, from coordinate 197,735 downwards.
GTAGCAGTAGAAGCATGTTCCAGAGTGTAGAAGTCTTTTTCCCCGGTCGGGCCAGGGACTGAGGAAGTCTTAGGCCTCTTAGTATGTAGCTGGAATTCCTTGGAAGATACCTCAGTGATAGGCAGAGATAAATCTTGCCTCGGCCTCTTCTCTTTTGGGACCTGTGGCATGGTCGTTGGTGGAACAGTGGTAGGGGGAACCTGTTGTTCCACTTCAACCAATGTGTTGGGCTCCCACACTGTCTGATTGGTGAATTTCTCAATTTCGGGCTTGGACACATGAACATACGGGATGTTCTTGTTTTTCACCCTCATCTCTGAGATGATCCCATAAGGATCATAGTGCCATGGGAAGCTCATGAAGAAATTCATTTCTCTCAACATCCTTTCTGCCTCTTCCCCGACGCCACGACTGTTGCAGATGAAGGAGCCAATCTGCCCCTTGATTATAAGCTACTGCTTTTTCTTCAATGATACAAAATTAATATCATCTGAATTTATAATCTACCTTATATATTCTAGAGCAACGATTCTGACAGGAAAATACTTGGGTAGCTTATATGGTGCCAATTTGCACCTGTATACTCTGATCTCTGTATGATTTTGATACAGGTACCAATCCCCGATCTTTGTGTTGTCCGAGAGATGCAGGATTCTCTAGACTTCGTCATTTATTCGAGGCTCGGGCCTACCGCTCAGCATACTTACCACAGGGTGGTAGAATAGATCTATGAATGCCTTGAAAATGTACTCCATGGAGTTGTGCTTGAGCAAGGAAGTCCATGTTGTGACTACCTGAGGTTTACCATCTTCATCCATCTTCTACATGGAAAAACTAAATTTATCCGCATGGAAAAAGACGAACAAGTAGGCTAGTATTGATGAATATCTGAACAAGCCTTCCATGCCAAAATTCATGAACTGTTCATGAATATTGTCTGCCAAGAATGTGTTGAAATCAAACTGGGTGGTGGGCTTTTCATCAATGGAGAAAATGGATAGAAAACCCAGAATGGGCTCATCTACCCACAGATGAGCCCATCAAATTAGAAAAAAAATAGTTACATCATCTAAATAGACGAAAATAAACTTACACAATTCCTCCAGGAAGGCGATATCCATCGCCCTCTCAAACGTGGCTCCAGCGTTCATCAAACCAAAAGGCATTTTCACATACATGAAAGTGCCCCATGGTGTGGTGAAAGCGGTTTTGTCCTGGTCCACCGGGTGAACTAGGACCTGATTGTAACCCGAGAAACCGTCTAGTAAAGATATCGAACTGGATCCAACCACCCTTTGTAGGATGTGTTCCATTTTGGGAAAAGGGTAATTATCCTTCAGGGAGGCCTTATTCAGATTTTGAAAGTCTATGCAAAGTCTGATTTCCCCAGATTTCTAATGTGTAGGGACCAAATTAAAGACCCATTTGCAAAACCGCAGCGGGACTATTATTTTGGCATCGTACATTTTTTTGATTTCCTTTTCTACCAGAGGGAGTAACTTGGGATTTATCCTCCTAAGTTTCTGTCTAAATGGTTTTTGGTCTTCTTTCAGTGGAATCCTATGTTCCATGATGCTGGTTTCATAAGCTTTCAAATCCTCATAAGTCCAGGCAAAGACATCTGAATATTCTCTAAATAGCTCAATGTACTTGAGTTTTTGCTCAAGGGGCAGTGATTTGGACAATTTGACTATCCTGGGTTTTTCTTCGATCCCTATATTCCAATCTTCCACCTCTTGCCCATGTGCTTCATTTTTTGGTTTTTTGGCTACGTCATTAAAATCGAACAAGTCCTCTAAAGGAACTAGGCCCCTAGGCAAAACATTGCTTTTCAAATGTAAAACATCGGCATCCATTTCGTCATCGCCTAATTCACTTGAATCTATGTTATTTACACTTTCAATTTCAAAATCAGATCTATTTACATTTTCATCTTTGTTCTCTAAATCTATATTTGTACATTCAAAATCATTTTTACACTACAAAAAATATTCTATTTGATCATCATTACCAAACACTTGCCAGTACCTGATATTGTCGGGAACGGTTGGTCTGCATTTCATCTCAATAGTGTATGGGCGAGTCGTGCGGAAAGAAATCTTACATGTGGCTGCTGACGTAGCCAATCCGTCTTCCAGAATGTTTTGTCCCCTCGGCATTACCTGCAAGTCAACTTCAGTGAAACATCTAAGGGCATCAAGATCAACATTCCTATAAGCTCTAAGACGTGGGTGTTTTGCAGCATACTCACCTTTGATTTGCTTTATTATCAACTCAGAGTCACCTGTTACCATAATCTGTTTAGCACCAACTTTTTTCAAAAGCTTCAGACCGAGCATCAAGGCTTCATACTCAGCAATATTGTTAGTGCATTGGAAATTAATTTGTAAGAATGGTTTTCTGAACACCTGTTTCTGTGGTTATGCAGCCAGACTCCTGCTCCAGCTCCTTCTTTGCTTACTGCTCCGTCAAAATCCATGCTCCATAAATCTGCTGATAGCTCTTCAGTTATCACATTTTTCATCCTTGCTACCTCAATGGTTTCTTGGCCGTCATCCCAACTAGATGTATCTTATGCCAGCTGAGTATCTTGTTGCCCCATGTCACCATCATTGTACAAGATAAAACAATCCAAGTCAGAATGCGCAAAGTAAAGAGGATAGTTGTGCGGTTTTTCTTGGCTATTGACCATGTATTTCATCAACGTTTCTCTGTATAGCCTTCTTTGTTGCCCGAAAACTGGGATAGTGGCATAAGACATATCTAGCTGCAGGGTACCTCTCATCTTGGCCCCCCAAAACCGAGAGAGAAACATTCCATACTTTGGAGGGATATCAGCAACTACCACATCCATTACCATGCTCTTTGCAGGAATCTGAACCAAGGTGATACATAGGTCCTTGATCAAACCAATACACCTAACTTTGCTGGAGTCAAATGAGTGTAAATCCTTGTAAGGTCTTGTGACCTCCAGTCCCAGTTTCTCCATTAATTCTTTAGGCATCAGATTGTGGGAAGCACCCGAATCCAACATAGCGTTATGCAAGATCAGGTCATGTATGTTTAGACTAATGTAAAAAGGAGAAACCTCCCCAGTATCCTCTTGACCATATACTTCAGGTCCGAACAGAAGTTCGAGTTGATCATCAGTAAGGTTCACAGTGTCTGAATGATTTGTTGATCCAATGGTTAAGACCTTCGTGCCTATGTCAGGTTCAATGGTCAGTGCTTTGATCACCTGTGAATGATAAATGTCTTTGTTCATCAACTCTGAAAGTGGGATGGGAATTTTTACTTTGGCTAATTCCCCCTCAAGGCTAAAGTGTGTAGGAGCTCTGCCTTGGCTCATCAATTCTGGTTTTTCCACCATGCTCTTCTGGCCAGAAGTACTTGGTGGGTCAACAGGTGAAACCTCGGGCTGTGACGATCTTTTCAGAATAGTAAGGTTTCTCTTCGCAGGAGCTTCGGCATTACTCTTCTCAGGAATCTTCTCGGCAGATGGCTCATAGGTCTTTCTGGCAGATGGCTCAAAGGTCTTCTTGGTTTCGGTCACCTTCTTCATTTCAATCGTCTTTTTTGGGTAACTCCCTTCCGTCATTTTACTCTACGGATTATACTGTCGATGTACCTCCAAAATGGCATTTTCGAATGCCTGTTGTTTTACATCTTCAACTTCTTCACTTACCTTTGTTTGATTGAGAAGAAAATTTTCTTTCTCTTCTTGGGTAAGGAAAATGGCTTCGTTATCGTGAACACCCATGAGATTTATGTGAGTATCCTCTAATTCCTCAATCACTTCCTCCCCTTCATCATCATAATTTTCTTGCAGGGGAGGTCTGATCTACTGATCCAGACCTCTCTACTCTCTTTGTTCCCTAGGATCTCTCTGTCTGATTTGAGGAGGGTTTCTCTTGAAGTTAGGATTCTGAACCTGAGGAGTAGGTGGGTTGTCTCTTGGAGGATTTATGTCTGACACAGTAAGTCTTTCCATCATTCTTTCCATTGCTCTGGCCAAATAGTCCAATTTTGAATCTGAGGTTGATGTGGAAGGTTCCTCTTTAATTGTGACTCTCCTTTCTGACCTCTGTTGTGCCCTTTTTTCCAGTAAATTGGCCTCCACACTTATTGCACTTTTCTGCATGTCTTCCAGGGTGGTAGAATTTATGTCCCTTAGTTGGTATGACATGTCAGCATAAAAACCATCGGGGAATTTTATCAAGGCCAAACCCTGTGGAGGTTTGATTTCAATTGGGATTGTGGTGTACAGGTTATTGAAACGAGTGCAGTAATCTTGCACTATCTCACCTTGATTCCTTTTAATACTTTCGTATTCTGACAATATTTGGAGAGGGTTTTTCTTTACCTCCCATCTTTCCAGAAAACTCCTTTGGAATGCGGTATGGTCAAGGATGGACATAGCGCGCAAACCTTTGTACCATTTTTTGACGTCACCTGACAAACTTTGGGCAAACAGTCTCATTTGAACATCAGCTTCATCTACTTCATGCAAATCAAAATAATCATTCATTTTATCTATGTGTTGTTGTGCACTCAAAGGTCCTGTTGCATCAAACTGTGGAAGTCTAGTCTGATAGTCTTGGGGCATGGCATGAAGAGGGGAAGACAATAGAAAGGGAGCATATCTATCAGCCATGATATGTGGAGGAGGTGGGATAGCAGGCTGGATGATCGGTGAGGTTGCGGCTGAGGACAAGAACGAGGAGGGACTGGATAGCACCGAGTGAGTGATTTGCAGTTTAGCAGTGGGAGACAGAACTTCAGGGGTTTGAGGTTGCAAAATGGTTGGGTCGAAAAAAATTCAGTCATGAAACTATCAAACCGTGTTCTAACCAGGCTTTGTTGGGAGAAAGGGTCAGAGTTAAGGTTTTGAAAGGTAACAGGTTTCCCTGGAAAAGAAAGGGACTTATGCAAGGGGGTATGACTCACTGAGCCTTCTGCTATGGTCCTTTTCCGGAGTAATTGTTCGGTGTTATCTGTCACTATCGCAGGTTCTGGGTCTATATGGGATCGAGTATAAACTTTCTTGGGAGCCAGAACTTCTTTTTGATTTTTTATATATATACTTTTTAGTTTTATGAGTCCGAAAATAATAAGTACAAAGTTTAATCAACCTCTAAACATTACTTTCTTCTCAAATTTGCAATATTCCAGGAACAAACTTTCTTTTTAGGGAAAAGAAAACGTGAAATTATCAATTTTTAATTCTTTCCCCAGTGGAGTCGCCACTATGTTAGCACTTGGTAAATTTTCTAGAGGTTGACAGCAAAAGAAATCTACAAAGGTAACTTTATCCAACCACTTTTGAAGTTGTGATCTATCCCTTCCAACTTCAGAAAGGGATCTCTCTATATAATTTAGCTAGGTTTCAAATATTGAATATTAGGCTAGGTAAATAAATAAGTTGGTTTTTGTTGTCAAAGTGTTTTTTCCAAATTGGTTGAGATAGTCTACACATCCATTAGGCTATGGGGTCTGTGTTTGGATAAAATATGAAATATGAACCAGAAACACAAAGGGAAAACTTTCGTAGGGTGATATAATATAATCATTGGATATTTTAATAGCTTAAATGATGAACAACAGAAAATATTAGAAAGATAATTTAAGTAAAGAAGCAGTTAAGAATTTCTTTATTGAAAACACTAGAAGATAGAACACTAAAATATTTGAGTCTGAAACAGGATATACGAGATAAATCTTGCAACGTTCGTTACTCTTAAAGATTAGATTCAGAAAACAAAATGATGACAAAGCGAGAATAACATTCAACAAAGAGAGAAAAACTTCACCAGTGAATACACGCAAGATTCCTGTAAAAGTGCCTCCTTTTTATTAATGGACGATCTCTTCAAAGATGTTACAGTCTGATAGCATCAGGGTGTGAATATCAACAACAACCCTCAATACTTCGAAGGATGAAGTATTTATAACTCCAATTACAAACGTTCCTGTCATAAATGACCAGGGCGTGCTAAATCTATTTTTAGCATAACTAATTTAACAAATTTCCTAAATCTAGGAACTGCTTGATGACTTGGTGTAACTGCACACTGATTTCTGGGTAGACCATTGATGAAGCCTTTGCACAACCTCATCTGACTGGACAGCTGACTGGACCTGGACAGCTCATCTACTAATCGATCAGATCACACAGTTCCTCCCATCTGAGATGACTGGGCACGTTGACTTTGAGCAGTCTTCGATACACTTCGTCCATTTCTGTATACTTGGCGAATGTAGGCTTCGTGAGGAATATGTATCAAATCTCATGTTGGATATTGATGTCCCACTAAAGGGCATCCAGGAATGCCTTGCCAGTGATGCTCCCTTGAATCCCTGCAAACTTTGAACTTTCCTTAGACACATCCGCCAATCTCTTCTTGTAATTTGGGAGTGTCATCAGTTTATCATTAATAACCTTCAGACCAGGTAGACCTTTCTTCTGGAGAGCCTCAATCTTACTGAAGAACCGTTGTACCCCCTGGTCCATGGCCTGAACCTTTTCTTCCAGCTGAAGCATTAGTCCTCTCTTGGCCAAAACTCTTTTGACCTCAAGGATGGTCTCTGTTCTATCTTCAATCTTCAGCTCTTCCAGCTCCTCCTTGGTCTTAGAATTGAGGAACTTGATGATCTCGTTTTCCAGTGTTGGCCTATCTCCCAATTCTACTCTGATCTTCTCAATGGCTTGTTTTCTCCTCTGGACTAACTCATTCTTCTCAAACATGATCTGGATCATGGGCCATATTTCATTCATGGACTTAGTGATGTCTTTCCATACACTCTCTTTAATCTCGACCAATGTCTTTCCTGCCACTGTTTGTTTCTGGAGCTACTGTAACTCCTGCTTGAGCTGGTTTGTTACCTGCTTTTCCTTAGATAGGCTGGTATGGAAGGAATATTTGAGTTCCTGCAGGTTCTCAATCTCCTTTTTTAACCTGCTGATCTCTGTCTGCTACATGTTCATCCTTTCCATGGACTCAGCTAGATCGATTGTCCTCTCCTGAGATGTCGATGGAGTCGTGGACGGGACTATTGTCACTGATGTTGTGCTCACTCCTGCAATTGGGATATCACTCAATGGAATGACTTCCATTGTTTTCATATGCTCTTTCTCTTTTAACAATTTCTCCATCTCAGCTTCCATTTCTCTAAGTTGTGCATTCTACTCCATGAGAAGCTTTAGCATCTCATCCTTCTTGCCTTCTTTCTCTGCTATCTCCTTCACCTATGAGTCCTCTGTGGGTAGGAGCTTCAGTTGTTTCCTCAAGGATGCTATATCAGCGTTCTTCTTCTTTATCATTTCCTCTACTGCATTGACGTTCGAAGGATCATAGCTCATCTTGAGGACCAGCTCCTCCAAAGTTTTGATTCTATTGTCCTTTGCAAAGGACGATATTTTCTCCATCTTTAATTGTGTTTGAACATTGTTTAGGGACACCTAGAATTTCGACACAGCAGTAGAAGCATGTGCCAGAGTGTAGAAAACCATTTCCCTTGTCTGCTTGTGTAGATCCATCTGATCGGCTGGGTGCACATCCTTCGTCTAGATCACCTTGGGATCATGGCTTGGAGGAAGGCCATGTGCATTCTTCCTTTCTCCGTGTCAAATGCAGACATCAACCTATGTTGTGTTGTCGACGTCTGCTTCCATAACTGAGTGCAAGTACTGCTGGTAAGGGTCTAGTTCTTTTTCTTGATTAGCTCGTACTTCTCGAAAATACTCAGCTTGGGCCCAGTCTTGCCTGGTTGAGTGTTCAATGGGGAGTCTGAGGATTTCTTCGTCAATGCTGGGGTGATGTCCTTATGGAGGCTCAACCCGAAGGGTGGAATAAAAGACTTGGTCACTGTGGTAAGCGGGGCCTCTTTTTCCCTGGTCGAGCCAGGGACTGAGGAAGTCTTAGGCCTCTTAGTATGTAGTTGGAATTCCTTGGAAGATACCTCAGTGATAGGCGGAGATAAATCCTACCTGGGCCTCTTCTCTTTTGGGTCCTGTGTCGTGGTCATTGGTGGCACAGTGGTCGGGGGAACCTATTGTTCCACTTTGACCAATGTGTTGGGCTCCCACACTGTTTGATTAGCGAATTTCTCAATTTCGGGCTTGGACACATGAACATATGGGATGTTCTTATTTTTCACCCTCATCTCTAAGATGATCCCATAAGGATCATAGTGCCATGGGAAGCTCATGAAGAACTTCATTTCTCTCAACATATTTTCTGCCTCTTCCCCGGCGCCACGACTGTTGCAGATGAAGGAGCCAATTTGCCCCTTGATTCTAAGCTGCCACTTTTTCTTCAATGATACAAAATGAATATCATCTGAATTTATAATCTTCCTTATATATTCTAGAGAAAATAATATGACAGGAAAATACTTGGGCAGCTTATACGATGCCAATTCCCACCCGTATACTCTGATCTCGGTATGATTTTGATACAGGTACCAATCGTTGGTCTTTGTGTTGTCCAAGATATGTAGGATTCTCTGGACTTCGTCATTTATTCGGGGCTCAGACCTGCCGCTCAGGATACTTACCACAGGGTGGTAGAACTGATTGATGAACACCTTGAAACTGTACTCTGTGGAGTTTTTCTTGAGCAAGGAAGTCCATGCTGTGACTGCCTGAGGTTTACCATCTTCATCCATCTTCTGCATGGAAAAACTAAATTTATCCACCTAGAAAAAGACGAAAAAGTAGGCTAGTATTGATGAATATCTGAACATGCCTTTCGTGCCAAAATTCATGAACTGTTCGTGAATATTGTCTGCCAAGAATGTGCTGAAATCAAACTGGGTGGTGGGATTTTCATCAATGGAGAAAATCGATAGAAAACCCAGAATGGGCTCATCTACCCACTGGTCGGAATAGTATCCTAACAAAGCACAAAGGGAGGATATGACATGGCTTCCCTTAGTTGAGAACATGGAGGACCGGTAAGGAGGGCTTGTGGAGGGAAATTGAGCAGATGTGGGAAGGAAAAGCTTGAATATTTGAGCTCTTTGGGGAAAAGTCATTCTCTGGTACAACTCTGTAAGGATTTCCAGATTGAAGGGAGATGCTGAGTCGGCTTGAGGAATTTGCATCATCTGGTCTATGGCTTCGGGTGTGATGAGGAAAAGGATCTCTCTGGATGAGGAGATGATGGCTCTTTGCTCAGGGATATAATGAGATTGACACTTGAGAGAAAACTCAGGAAAATGGTGGATCTGAGGGAAGAGATAGAGGGGTAAATTGGACTCCTAGAGTCCAATTTCATCACTCTGGTCCAGGAACAATTCCCTGAGCCATGACTGGAGGTCTGAGAAATCAAAATCTCATTTGGTATCTGTGATTAACTAGTCTTTGTCGACCAGTGAGATCCTGTCCAGGTCGACAGGAGGCGGGAGAAACAGATTCTCCTCTCCTTCCATTGGTTTGGACTTTGGTGCCATTTCTGCAACAGTACCTGCAATAAACACAATGTTAGTGGGGGCGACTGACTTTGGATGAGGGCAACGGAATGTAATGGAGGAGTAAGCGGTGAATTTCCCTGGTGCGATGGGTGAATAGCGAAAGTAAGGGAAATAATGATAGTTTTATTTAAAATGGGGTCAGTTGGGCGCGGGAGACAAGACAATTGGATAACAGATAGGTTATCCAATAATAAATGGACAATGAGTCATTTGAGGGTGAGATGGTAGGTGACGATGGCTGAAAGATACGGACGGGTGACGTGGCAGCTAGGGATTGGAGGTAAAAGTCGTAATAAAGGGCTTTCCATGAGTGAAAGGGTGGAAGGACTAACAGCAGTTATGGGACATGACCGGTTTGGAAAAGGTGGAAGGTGACATCCAAAGGTGATGGAGGTCTATTAGATAGCAAATGGTGACGGGACTTTGGGGAAAATAGATTGATGCCACGTATAACAAGGGACCCGCCAGAGGGAGATTACCATTCCGGACCCCCCCCACTCGGTTAAAAGCAGATCATCCGGGGGGGGTCCGAAAACCATTTTGGGCCATTGATATGCGCACCTATATCGGAGCCACGGATCTAAGCGCACTCTTTATCACTCATTCTGGACCCCGCCCCTTCCATTAAAGGAAGAACAGACGGCGGGGTTTGGAATCCAATATTGACCGTTGATTTAAGTGCTCAACCCTGGGTCGTCCAGATGCGCGCAAATGTTATCAGCGATTTCGGACACCCCACCCCCCCTGGTTAAAAGCAGAATGGTCGGGGGGGTCCGAAATGATTTGTACACCGTAGATCTGGGTGCTGCGATCAGGACCATCGATATGTGCAGGGAGCATAAATGGGGAGTGGAGAACACATGCGCTGGGAAAAAATTAGGATAAATACATTTTATGGGTTTTTTCCCCAAACTTTTCAAGTATACACCACCATGGGGCTTCGACCAAATGATCTTCTAAGCATATGAAACATGGTGCAACATTTATATCAAGCTGGTTTTATTGGAATGAAACAATAAAGCAACTAGCCTACATACTAACCTATCTTCCTATGACAATTAACCCAGATTAAACTGTTGGGTTAAGAATTTACTCTACCCTGGGGCTATCTAACCAAGATTAGATAGTCTGGCCAGACTTATTCACTAATCTAACCTAGACACTTTGGCTAAGATTAAACTGTTTAGCCAAATTCATTCACTACCGTATCAACATCAAATTTAAAAAGAACTTGGCCATGCTTGAAAGGTATGGACCAAGTTACTATTATTTCATGGGGATTTTATTGCAATTCTTTTATGCCCTCTTTTCTTTCTTTCTTTTTTTTTTTCTTTTCTTTTCAAATTATTTACAGAATGAAAAATCATTTGTCAACAAAAACACTAGAGACAGATAATATCCCAGTCACCCGTTGATCCTATAACTTATAGGGTGATAACAGATACACCCTATGGAATATATGGTATTTGACTAGTCCAATTGACTAGTCTCAAGCATGTGTTTCAGGTAAAACACTCATAAATTATTCCTAGAGTATCCAAATTGAGTGAGACTAGTTGCATTGGATAGTGGACAACCTATAGTAGTTCTGGTATGAGTTTCAGAATTTTATGTCAATTATTTTGTGCGGGGAACACTATACAAGTGAGATCTATTGGAAAGGCCAAAAATAAGAAAGTTGTGGGGAAGTTACCATAAATTACACTTGGCACATCCATTTTTTACTAGATCTATGGAATTGCAGAGAAGAAATATCATAGACCTACAAAAAAAGAAAATTTCATACTCAGAACGGTCGAAATTTTGGAGATACAATAAAAGGAAAATTGTCTAGCAGAACCACCTCAAAATCAAGTTTTAATGTGTTACTTGGCCAACATGTTACCAAAAAATGGAAATTCTACACCAAATAAGCCTCCAAACAATCCTACTTGGACTCTTGATGAAGGTGAATAAATGCATAGCGACATAAATGATTTACAAAAGAAGACAGTAACAAAAGATGAACTACAAGATATGATGGATTCAACAAAAGCTAAGTTTGAGGCAATAAATACTAAGATGGATGGTTTAAAAGGGGAAATCATGGAAGGATTGAAAAATTTCCTAATAGAGAGGACACTTGAAAGTGAAAATGTATCCCATGAAATTCATGATGAGGACACAAGGAAGGTGAATCAAGAATGGAGAAACTCCAACTTTGGGATGAAGACAAACCACATTCTTAAGATCAATATGAGGAAGTTTGATGGCAAGGACCCAATCACATGGATACTTCAAATGAAGCAATTCTTTTATCTACATAATGTGCCACATACACAAAATGTATGAATTTCTTCTTTATATTTATAACCCAATAAATTTGTATGGTATCGATGGCTTTGTTCTCGAAATCATTCATCACTTGGACAATTTTCATGGAAGAAATGATAGCACACTATGAGGATACAAGGAGCAATACCTTCTTTATCCAATTGATAAATTTCAAGAAAAAGGGTTCAGTTACATAGCACATTGATAACTTCCAAAGATTTAATATAAAGGTAACATATATTCCAGATGAGCACTTGATTGATGTATTCATAGGAAATTTAAGGGATAACATTCAACATGAGGTTCGCCTTTGGGAACCCAAATCATTGGAGAATGCATTTAGGGTGGAAAGAAGTGTTGAAAGTAAAAATATGGCTATGGCTACTAGAAGGACCAATCCTAACATCTATAGAGAGAATATTGTTCCTTCGTCTAAAACACCTCAACCTACAAGGTTGACACATCAACAATTGGAGGAAAGAGAAGAAAAAGGTTTATTCTTTAATTGTGATAGAAAGTACAGTAAGGGACATAAGTGTGGTGAGAAGAAATTATTCTACATAGATTGTGAAGAGGAAGAAGAACAAGAACAAGAACCATCTCAAGATGAAAACATAGAAGCAATTTCATCTGAAGAGTTGACTCCCACGATATCGTGTAATGCATTGGCTGGAATTAGCACTCCTCAAACCGTCAAGAACGAAGGATATATCAAAAAGAAAAAGGTAATAGTCCTAATTGATTCTGTCAATACTCATAATTTCATTCATTATAAATTAGCCAAACAACTCAATTGCTTTGTATATCCAGCACCATAGTTTCAATTAATGATTGTAGATGGAGGAACTATCAATTTCTCAGGAGAATGCAATAAGATCAATATTACTATAGGGTAATATGTAATGAATATTCCAATGATTTCTATACCCAAGGGTGGTGCTGATGTTTTACTAGGAATCCAATGGTTACAATAATCAGGAATAGTGGCTTTTAATTTTACAGAACTTTTCATGAAATTTTCATTGGAAGGAAAAGAAATTGAGTTAAGAGGTATCACAGGGAAACGCGGTAAGGTGATAATCTCTAATGGCATGAAAAAATTATTGAAAAAGGGGCATCAAGGTGTTATTGCACAACTATGCTCACTACATGTTCAAACATCTAAGCCATATATTCCTCAAGATCTCTAAGGGATCATTGATAAGCATTCCAAAGTATTTGAAGATATTCCCAAAGGTCTTCCACCCACTCGAAATCATGATAATGATATTCACCTAATTCCTGGGAGTGTTCCTCCTAACATCAGGCCATATATATACCCTTATGCCTAGAAGAGTGAAATTGAGTGCATGGTTGAAGAAATGTTAGAGGCTAGCATTATTAGACCTAGCCAAAGTTCTTACTCTACACCGGTGGTAATGGTATTCAAGAAACATGGCTCATGGCGTATGTGTCCAGATTATAGAGAGCTCAACAAGATCACTATTAAAGATAAGTTTCCCATTTCCGTAATTGATGAATTGTTAGATGAACTACATGGAGCAATCTATTTCACAAAGTTGGATCTCCATTCAAGGTATCATCAGATTAGAATGAAGGAAGAAGATATCCCCAAAAAAGCATTCTGAACTCATGAAGGCCATTATGAATTTTTGGTCATGCCTTTTGGCCTTACAAATGCACCTTCCACATTCCAAGGATTGATGAATTCCATTTTCAATCCCTTCCTTCGAAA